>PVKS010008633.1:0-67431 GCA_004027875.1 Aplodontia rufa | reverse complement strand
CACCATCTCCACAATCACCATCACATCCACCATCAGCATTGCCACTGTCACCATCTCCACCATCACCTTCATGTCCACCATCACCATTGCCATTGTCACCATCTCCATCATCACCATCACCATCTGCACCATCACCATCTGCACCATCACCATCACGTCCACCATCACCATCTCCACCATCACCATCACATCCACCATCACCATCTCCACCATCACCATCTCCACCATCACCATCACGTCCACCATCACCATCTCCACCATCACCATCACGTCCACCATCACCATCTGCACCATCACCATCATGTCCACCATCAGCATCTCCACCATCACCATCTCCATCACCACCGTCACATCCACCATCACCATCTCTACCATCACTTTCATGTCCACCATCACCATCACCACTGCCACCATCTCTATCATCACGATCATGTCCACCATCACCGTCTCCACCATCGTCATTGCCACCATCACCATCTCCACTATCACCATCACGTCCACCATTGCTATTGCCATCACATCTGCCATCACCATCATTACCATCATGTCCACCATCACCTCTCTACCATTGCCATCATGTCAGCCATCAGCCTGGCCACCATCACCACCTTGTCCACCATCATCCTGGCCACCATTACCATCATGTTTATCATCATCTGATTTTTCATCATCACCATCACTGTCATCACCACCATCAGTATTATCATTGTTTTCTTCATCATCATAGCCATCACCATCATCTTTACCTACTTCCTCTTCTTGGTGGCCGTCACCATCTCCATCATCATTGAAGCCACCACTGCTGCTCAGTGCTCACTAGGGGCCAGGATGTGTGCTGACAGCTTTCTAACCATTACCTCTTGCACTCTCAGGAGAGTTGTGAGATAAGGAGTCAGGGCTGTGTCCCAGAGCCACCTGGCCTCCTGTTGGTGATGCCCCCACTGCGAGCCTGCACCTTCTGGACAGGGTGAACAGGGTGCGTACGCCCTGCCGACCCCCATCCCCTGCAGCTCACCTCCGTCACAGGCCTGCCTCTCTCCAGAGCCCAGCTTTGAATCTGTCCAGGCCAACATCTTTTTCATGCTCGCAAAACAAAGATTTTATTTTTCCTTCTCCCCAAGCCCTTGCTGCCCCATCTTAACTCCTTGAAAACAGCATGCGTTGCTGAGCCTCGGGCCAATGTGTCTTTGTGCTCAGCACACACTGTATCTTTCACACCACAAACGGCTTTGCTCAGGAAAAATATGCTTTCTCTCTGCAGAACTGCCATTTTTGGGCAACACATAGAAGGCAAAAGAGACTATTTCACTTTTGCTTCCCCTGGAAAACCCCACCAAGATGTTGTTTTCCTTTGCTTTTTCTGGAGGGGAGATATTTTCTGACAGCTTCCGTCGCTAATCTGGCTCTCAGCCCTGTGTCTAGTGCCAACTTGTAAGGGAAGCAGAAGACAAACTAGATGAGCAAAGGCAGGCTGCTCCCAGAAGTCAGGGACTCCCTGGGGAGCCCCACCTCCTTTCCCACCAGGCGGCCCCTCCCACCAGTGGGGACACACCTGCTTGGAAACAGCTGGCAGCACAAGGGCTGCCCACCGTGGGGTCCCCTGGTGCCTTGTTCAGCACATATCCTTCGAGACTTTTGGGGGCTGCAGAAGTCTCGAAGTCTCGAAGACCCACGTCTGGAAAGTGGATCTGCCTCAGTACTTCTCAGCGAAGCACAGGAATGAAGCTTTGCATAGGAATCCTTGAACATTGAAAGTTCAGCTGCTGGCAGGGAGCCGGGAAGAAGCCCTGGTTTCCCACAGTGAAGTTCATTATAGCCAGAGGAGTGAAGGCAGGTTTGGAGGAAGAGGGGGCCCTGGAGCTGTCTGGCAAGAGCCTTCTCTCTGCTAGTGGAGTCAGGTGTCAACTGAGCTGATGTCGCCTATGTGTCCTTTCCTTTCCTCAGGGCCCTCAGGGGCTGGCGCACAGCTGCCCTTGTCCCCAGTTCATTTCTGACACCTCGCAGCCTTGCTGCTCTGTCAGGGCATGTCCTCAAATGGTGAAGGGGCCTGGGATGGAGGGGCTGGAGAGGATGGTAGGGAAAAGTGGGGGCAACTTGCAGGAGAGGATGAGCAGGGCCCTCCGACAGGGCTGGGAGGGTGCTGAGGGCTGGGCCAATACCACAGGGGTTCTCCAGGTGTGGAGTGCAGGTGACATTCAGGTGCATCAGTGAGGTATCCTTGTGGGCTTGAAGGAGCTCACAGCGGACTAAGATTGAGAGACAGCTCTCAGGGGGCTGGCCAGCCCAGGGTCCTCCCAGAGGGTTCAAATCCTGTCTTTGCTACCCACAAGGAGTGTGACCTAGGACAAGACACTGACTGTGTGCAGCTCAGTTTCCTCCTGTGTCTTGGAGCTGAGGCCTGAGGGTTGCTGTGAGGGTTAGCAAGGTAGGAGTTTTCCAGCCTATGTTGAGTGCTTGCCCTTAGCTGTCACCATTACCAAGGAGCTCAGGCGCATACTCTGAGGGCCAACTGCTGCCGGCAGGAAGCCCCCTGAGACTGGAAGATTGGAGTCTGGACACAATGGGTTTTTCAAGGTAGTGTGGTCTCTCACTCATCGCTGGTAGGAACACAAAGTGGTGTTCCACAAAGACCCGCTCACGGATGCCTGCAGCAGCTTTGTTCTTAATTGACAAAGCATGGAAGCCACCCAAATGCCCTTTCTTAGGTGGATGGGTAAACACAAGGCGGCACACCAGACAGTGGGACTTATTCAGCACTGAAAGGGAATGTGCCAAGCTGTGAAGAGACGGAGGAATCTTAAATGCACAGTTCCAGGTGAACACGGCCAGTCCGAAAAGGTTGCAGACCGCACGAATCCAACTGCTTGACGTTCTGGAAAGGGCAGGACTGCAGGGACAATAAGATCAGTGGCTTCCAGAGGCTGAGGAGAAAGGGGTGAATGCAGCGCAGAGTGTTTGGGCAGTGAAACCACCCGCAGTGTCGTAACAGGGGTACATGCCGTCGTGTTTGCCCATACCCAGAGCACACGTCAGGAGTGACCCCTAAGGCAGTCTGGACATTTGGTGGGGATGTGTCAGTGCAGGTTCATGAGTTATCACAAAGGTGCCAGCGTGGTGCGAGTCTGGGTATGGGGAGGCCGTGCATGCGTGGAGGTGAAGGGCGCCAGGTTCAGGATGTTTCTAGGTGGTGATACAGTGATGACCATCCTGCTTATTAAACCCAGAGTGCTTGCCTTCCTGTTCTATCATGCCATGCCAGGGCGATGTGAGCTCCATGTTGTAGGGAAGCAGCAAGCAAGAGACAAGTCATGGGCCCAGGTCCCACAGCCAGTACACAGAGCCGTCTTGGCCCTCATTGTGACCTTGAGCCACTGACTTGTGGTAGTCATTGGCTCAGGTGAGTTACTGAAGCCTAGCCTGGAGTGACCTGGGACAGTTTGCCACTTCGCTCACCTGGGTTAACTTGTTTCCAAAGTCACCAATGCCTGCTTTGTAAAATGGTAATGAAAATTCAATAACGAAATGGACATGAACGTTCTAGATCTGCACTAGCAGTTATGTAGAACGTGGACCATAAATGTGGACCACATTTGGGGTTTCAAGTTTTCCAGGAACTACATTTCACTAAGTAAGAAATAGCTGAAATTAATTTTAATTATATCTTATATTACATTTAACCCAGTACATAAAAATATTTTCATTGAAGTGTGTAATCAATATAAAGTTTATTCATGAGTTAGCTTGCTCTTTTACACTGACTCTTTGACACCTGTTGTGTACTTAGCACTCGGCACACCTCAGTGTGGACCAGCCACATATGACCAGTGGCCATCATCCTGGAAGGCAGCTGTGTATAGACAGAGGCAGTTTCTTCTCCTCCCTCTACAGGTGGGGACAGCAACACACCTCAGAGCTTCTGGATCCAGTTCACACTCTATCTGATGCACATCAGTATTATCAGATCATGAACTTTATTTCACACTCCATGGTGGTATTCGGACGTTCTAACATGACAAACTCGCCATTGCGGGCCCACACCAACACGGGTGGTGTTGTTCCTAGAGCAATTTGGGTTTACCTCTTTCAGGGTACTTGGCAAGGCTGGCATGTGTCCTGATGAGGTGTGTCCATCTCTCTTCCCTGCATGTGCAGCGGGAAGATGAGTCTCCAACATCCTTCCACCTCTCCCTGCACCCCAGGGGTCTTGCTCTCAGCTGGCCCTAGTGGGTCTTCAATAGGTATTTTTGAATACACTCCATCAGCCAAAGGCATGGGCTCCTTTAGGAAGGAAGCATATTATAAAGAACAGACTCTGAAGTCAGGTTATGTAAAAGTGTGTTGAAAGGCAGCAGGGACATCAAAGGTAACCGCTGAATTGAAGTTTTTATTCACATAGACATGAATCTGGTGGAGGTGAGTATCAGGTTCCTGCAGATGGGTGTGTTTGGGAGATGAGATAGGAACAGAAGTGTCTGGAATAAATAAAGCGTCACAGGCGTTTGAACTTGTCATGGAATGAATTCTGCTCACCCGTGTGGCACTCCAGTCAGCTCAAAGTCTGCACCGAAGGGAGAGTACCTGTGCTTCCCCTGCTTTCTTCCAAACCTTCCAGGACAGAGGTGAGCGGAGGCTCCAGGCCTTGGAGGCAGCCCCTGTGGGGAGTAGGACTTGACTAGCCTCGTGGAGACCCTCGGCTGGCCAGCCGCTGCTGTACCCCAAACCAGGCCATGCACATACTCCTGGGATAGGGACAGCCCAGTTCCGGAGGTTCCCAGGCCTGCTCCCTCCAACTTTTCTGGTTATCTTTGCAAACATCTGTGTCTTTAAGAAGGGTCACGCTGGATTCCCCCCTGTAACCCTCCTGGACTCTGGCTCTTCTAGGACTCCATGTGACCAATAGAGAAGTCACCCTTCAGCAGGTGTCAGGAAAGTGAGCGGGAGGGTATCCAGGAAGCCAGGCGATTTGTCCTAAGAGGCAGAGGAGTGCCAGCACCACCTTTGGAGTGGATACAGCCTGCCAGTGACCAGACTTGCTGCAGAGGCCAAGGACAGTGGACCCTCGGAGGTTGCGATGTTTGAGTTTGTTTCTAACAGTGGTAGCAACTGAGCAACTACCACTTACCAAGCCCTTATGTGCTATACGGAAGCACTACCTGGGTGGCCTCATTTAAGCCTTGGAATGTGCCTGAGATCACGCTGCTGCAACTGCCCATCTCACTGAGAACATAGACTTATAGGTCACCAGCTGGGCAGGACAGAGATTGGGGATAGGAGTGGGGTGAGTCAACAACCAGTCATGAAGTGATAAGAGAAGTTGGCATTTGGATGGAAAACCACACACATTCACACACACACACACACACACACACACAGAGCAGCTGGAGGAGGAAGGAGACCCTGAACCTATGGAGCAAAAGATGAAAATCTGGAGTCAGTTGTAAATCACCTTTATGACCACCCTGGGAAGGGTGGAACATCCTGTGTGCTGTGGTGTCTGAAGAAAAACAGGACAGCCGGTCCTCCCCACCCTAATCTCTAGAGAGGTCTGAAGTTCTGCTCCTGCAAATGTTCCCACCTGCAGAGTTTGGGAACCCTTCCTACCTAGCTGGAGAAGGAGGAAGCAGCCCTTTGTGGAGACACCTGGGGAGGGGCCGGCCAGAGCTGCGTGCAGGGGGGTTGGACAGCAGGAGGAAGTCACCTTTGGGGAGCAGGGTCCTTGGGAAAACACTACCTGGAGAAATCTTCCCCCAGGTATACAGGGATTTTCTGGGGAGGCCTTCTGGGCATGGGGTTTGCCACATCCATCACCATCTCTTTTGGAAGAAGTGCTCTCCTCCCCACATCCCAGTCCAGCCTAAGATCCATCCTGGTCCCTGCAATGCTGCTCAGCTTGGGGCCCAGGGGCTACCCGCACCAGATGTGCCCAGGCTCTAAGGGCAGAGGGTGCCGAGAGGGGCTCTGGGGCCCACTATGAGCGCAGTGCCCAGGATGGGGATGACAGGGGACGCCAGGAGGCCCCGCCCGTCTCCCGCGTGCGAGCTTCTTTCTAGCCGCCGCTGCCTGGGTGATTGAGCCGGCTCCGTCTCGTTTTTGTTCAGCACATCAGAGGTTGAAGCTGAGCCTTTGGTCTGGAGTCTGAGCAAATTGAAGCTGAAATCGCCTCAGCGGGTTATGGAGGCTTACCTTCAGCCCTGGAAGAAGGGCAGGTGACACCTCCCTTACCCCCCACCCCCACCCCAGCCTGCCCTTGGCACCGGCCCAGGTCCTGGGGGTGTTCCCGAGGTGCCCAAGGGATTAGATATGGATTATTTAACGACCATTAGCAAACGTAAAAATGGAACCGGTCCTGTTTTGTAGTCTGCTCTGCCGTTGGAAAAGCCCAAGCTTCAGGAATAGCCACTTGTCACTTGGGGGACCTTGGAGAGAAACCCTCTGAGCCTGTTTCTGCATCTATTCATTAAGCTCAGCTGGGTAGGGGGATTGCAGGAAGCACGCAGTTCTCTGCCTGGCTGCCTGCTGGGTCAATGGCTGACCACCCCGTTTGGGATGTTGACTGCCTTTGTCTCATATGTGTGTCCACAACCTGATTTCTGCCATTCACCTAATGTCCTCATGTGCCATCCCTCCGGGAATGGCAAGAGTTTTGATTCCCTGGAGACAGCAGGATTGTCTGCTGCTCCTCCTAGCACAGGCCATAGCAGCGCAGGGGCGTGGGCCTTCTCAGGGATGCTAGTGAGGACGCTGCCCACAGTACCCGCAACCTGCTGTGTCATTGCAGCCTGCTCTCTCACACATCATGTTCACACAAGTGAGAGGATAGGACTTCTTTGGGAGACGGTCTGTTTGGAGGCTCCAAAGCTTTGGGGATCCCATGTGGCTTTGGGCTCTGGGCACAGCTTTCTCCTGCTTCCTTTGAGCTGAGGTGTTTTCTGCTTAGAAGGGGCAGAAGGCTAGAAGCCACTATGAATTGTGCTGGGCTCTAAAGAAAGATATAACTATCAATTTATGTTTGCGTTATGAATGGTTCCATTAACTTAAACAAGGCAGTGCCTCTGCCCACAGGTTTATGCTAAGAGCATCCTTAATCTGATGGAACTTAATGGAAACCGGCAGCATCCGGAAACTCTCAGCAGTCCATCACTGTAGTTGCATCCGGGTTCCACTCCAGTGCCATAGGAACCCAGCCTCTTGTAAACCACTGGCCTGTGGGAAGACAGAAGTCACCGTTCTTCATAGCCCTGCCTCCCCTGTGCACCTGTCTTCTTTCAGTGTCTTAGGACACAGAGCTTCTGGTCTGAGATCCTCCCCAGGGAAAAGGGGGATGTACGGAGGTGGCTTAGAGCCTGGGGAGTAAAAGGGCCTGGTGTGTCTTAACCCAGGAGCATTTGTCCAATAGCACCCAAAGTCCCTTTGTGGAAAGGTATCCTGGAGTAGAAGGTTGCCCCCTGGTCTTGGTGCACAGCAGCGTGCACTGTGCCAGCCACTGTTCTAGGCTCTTCACACGTATCAGCTCTCAGTGGGCTTAAGCGACAGTCACAGTAAAAGCTGGCCAGAGAAACCAGCCCACAGAGAAGTTGGGTGGGACTTCAAGGACCAAGGGAGAAGAGGGAGTCTCTCAGGGCCTGGGATCTTCCTTTCTGGGAAGCACCCAAAGGGTTTCTCCCTGTTGGAACCATGACTCTCCGGCCGCCTGCCCTCCGTGGCCCTCTTCTCATCTGTTGCTCGCAAATGCCCTCTGAAGCCTGGCTGGAGCCATCCCATCATGCAGGGAGGGTGCAGGAGCTTGCACAGGGCTGACTGGCAGTAGTTAGGACTCAATTCTTTTTCTTTTTTTTGAGTGAGAGAGTCCATTTTATTTATTTTTGTTTATTTTCTCATCTGGTTTTTGTTTTTCGGACATTTAGTTATGTATGTAGTTTGAACCCTGGATCCTCGCACATGCCGGCAAGCACTCTACCACTGAGCCACCACTTCAGTCCTCGATTCAGTGAGTCAGTGACTACTAGTGAGCGACTGGATGGGTGGATGAGTGTCTGCAGGGATGGATGAAAGACAGGTCAGGTTCCTGCTGCTCTGTGTGGTGCCCTGCATTTAGAACACCTTAATCAAGGCCAACTCCTGGCTCCACCAAGAGCCCAAACCCAACTCTTGAGCCCTTTTCTGAGGTCCTCTCATCCTGTCCCTGTCCTGAAGTCCCTGTGTTCCAGGGTGTCAGGGCCAACCCAAGCCCTTTTGAGAAAGGGAAAGGGACTCAGGTGGGGAGGATCAAGCCTCTCCTGTCATCTGCCGTGATGGGCCTGGCCTTTCCTTGAACAGGTGCCCCCCTCCCAGCCCACTCCAGTGGGGGAAGGGGGACATTTCCCTGCTCTCCGTTGGTTTCTCAGTGGCGACTGCTTGGTGTTTATGGCCCTCCTCCCCACTGCCAGGCGAGCCCCGCTGGGATGGAAGTACCATGCTCACACATCCAATTTCTCTCTCCTGGGTTCAAGTATGTAAGGAAGTAATACATCCCAAGGCCACAGCTCCCAGTTCCTACTGAGCCAGGTCATGCCCCCTCCCCAGCAGCAGAAGGTCGGAGCTAACTGACTGCCTTAGCCTCTGCCTCCAACGGCTGGGCTGCCCGCTTGGCTGGGGCCAAAGCCTCAGCTGGCCACACTGCTGCTCACCTGCCTCCAGGCAGGACTGGCCTGCACAGGGCCTGGACAGAGCTGGAGCATCGCCCACACACTCTGGAAGCCTGCCTCGAATCTTGCCCCCTTTTGGGGTGACAGGGAGCCCTGTCTCCACCCCAGGGCATGGCCCAGCAGCCCATCTCCCCCTCTCAGCTGCTAGTCTGAAGAGCTGGAGCGGAGGTGTCCAGTCGAGGGCTGTGCAGAGTCCATAGTGAAGGCTTTGGGCCCTGTCTCTTTCCCAGAGAAGGGGGGCTTCTGCGGAGAGTGTGGGCTGACTGTCCATCCAGTGTCTCCTCATTTATCTTCAGCGGCGTTCTCTAAAGCTGAGAGGCAGGAAGAGTGCATTGGTGCTGGCGGATTGATGTGGATTTGGGCTGTCATCGCCCTCTGACACCAACACTGAAGGACACCAAAGTGGGGATACCAAGTGCTTGCCTTCCAGGGTCCTCCACCGTGGGATGATGAACTCACGTCTATACAATAGGTGGCAGACCCTGTCCTCTAAAAGAGGTCTAAAAGTGCAAGTGGGGAGGAGAAACTGAGGCAGGAGAAGGAAAAGGGGGGGGGTGTGAGGATTGGAGCCTTGAGGGTGAAATGACCTGAGGGCGTGAATATGGAGTGAGGGTGGCCAGGCCAGGGGTCAGCTCCAGGCAAACATGGTGGCCAGAGAGACAGAAAGTGAAGCAGAAAGTAGCATGGGGGTTGGCAGAATTTTTAGTGGGGGCAGCTAAGTAGGCTACTGGATAGATCGTGAAAGAGATTTAAACAGGAGGCAGAGGCCAGAGTGAGGAGCTTGGGCCATTCTTTCTTGGCAGTGGGGAGCTATTGATGACTTGGGCAGGAGAGTAAAGGTTATGGTTGTTATGGTTTGGGTCTGGAAATGTCCTCTTAGGCACACGTGTTACAGACTTAGTACTATTGAAAGGTGGTGGGCTATGTTAGGTCATTGGGAATGTGCTGTTGAAGGGGACTATGGGACACCAGGCTCTTGCTCTTTCTCACTTTTGCCCAGCCATGAGTGAAAGGGCCTCCTCTGTCACATACCCCTGCCAAAAGTGCTGTCCCACCTCAGGCCCACAGCATGGGGCCACTTGGTCATGCACTAAAACCTCCTAAACTGTGAGCCAGAATACATCTTGGCTTTTTAAGAGTTGATTATCTCAGGGATTTAAGTATAGTCAGGGAAAGCTGACAAGCAGTGGGGGTGGTGGTGTGCACGTGGCTTTGGTGAGAATGGCAGCTTTTGACAAATTAGCATGTGCGACTCTCAGCTGTATTCTCAGAGGTGACACATGTCAGGGCCTGGAGCAGTGGGAATTCCTGGGGTGAAGGGAGTTTCTTTCAGACACCCAACTCCTTTGGTACTTGAGCTCCCACCTTTGTGTCCTCTGTCCCTCCTGCTTTTGTTTGCATCTGCAATCTCCCAAAGGCCCATGCTTGGCCCCCAGCATGGGGTAGTGGGAGGTGGAAACTTTGAGAGGCATGCCCTATAAGGGGGTAGGGGGACCATGCTCACTGTCTCTTCCTCTCCCTTAACTTCCCTATCAGGAGGTGAGAAGTTTTGCTCTGCCATGAGCTTCCATGATAGTGTGCCACCTCACCTGGAAGGGATGGAGCCAGCCAAGCATGAACCGCCAAAGACTGACTAACACCTTCCCTCCAGGGCCTGAGAGTCCTGGTGATGGAGGCATCTGTCATCTGGTCTCCCCTCCCCACTACTCCCCCCTTGCCAAGTTTGGGCAGGGGGTGAAGGCCCCGTGCCTGTAAATCCCTCTTGGGGTGACCCACTGTGCATGACAGTCATTCTAGGAGTAGCACAGACTTCCAGGTCTCATCAGGAAAAGGAGGTATGAACCAGCGCCTTGGGTTGCCATGGTAACCAGTTACATGTCTTAGTTGGAGGCAGGAAGGGAGCTGTGAGCAGGGGTGAGTCAGCTTGAATGGGTGAGGGGTCAGGTTAAACAATGGAGGGCCTGCTGGCAGCAGTGTGACCCTGTGACTTCTGCAGTTGTTGTAGGAGGACTGAGTGGCTGTCTAATTGTCCAAGGGGTTGAGGATCTGGCCCAGAGGACAGGGGATCCACCCCATGTCATCTCAGGTGCCTGGGGACTGCAGAGCAGAAGAGACAGGAACAGAACTAGGCTGGCTCTTGGGGCTCCTCTCGACTGACCTCAGTGGACCCTCTCCCTTTGTGCTCTCTCCACACCCCAGCGCCCCTGTCACCTCAGGCTCCTGTGATTGGCCTAGCAAACTATTCTGCACCATCCCAGGAGAGATCAGGCCCCCACTTGTTTGGGCACACACTGGTGCCTCTGCTTGACTTGCCTTCTGGTGACCCCCAAGCCATCCCCAAGACCCAGGCAGATGCTTCCCCTTGTGTGTTTCATAATGCTCCATTCCTAACCTCTCCCAGGGCACCTGTCACAAGGATCAGGTCTGGTACTGTGTGGATGTCTCTGATGCCCCTAACAAGCAGGTGACAGGACCCACCAGTGCTCAGCTGGAGCAGGCTCCACAGGCCCTGGATGATGACTGAGGCTGGCGAGGCTGCCAGGCGAGCCCCTCAGAACTGGAGCTGTGCCCCAACCACCTGTAGTCGGCACAGGGCTTGCAGGCTGAGCCGCTGTTGTGCCAGGTTACACAGGGCCTCAAAGCATGCTGCATTGGGCATGGCTTGAACGTCTGGAATCCTGTGGCTTCATTTCTATTGAGTAGGCTGGCACTGTCCTGCTTTGTCCCTTTAGGATGGATCTGTCTATTATGTAGTATCTATCTCCATCCACCTACTATATATCTGTCCACTATCAGTATCTCTCTACTGTATCTGTTGTCTGTGTCACCTATGTCTCTATCACCCATCTAAATATATTTTTGAAATCTATAATTAGCTATTGTTTCTGTCTATACAGCCATCACCTATATCATAGCTGTCAATCTGTGATTATGTATGTACATATCTCTACCGTCTACATTCAACTGTGACATCCGTCTATCTAAAGTGGCTTGCTCAGGATCTGCCTGGGGAAGGGTCTGAGAGGAGGTGGGATCGAGGCAGGAACTGGGGAAAGGGAGGACGAGGAGGGGTCTGCAGGCTGTGCGTCTGGTCGGCTTGACACGGAAAGAGATGATGTAGTGGGGAGGCGAGGATGCGCTGGCGCGGTGCGGGGGTGTCGGGGTGAAAGGAGACTGAGAGCCGCTGGGGACGCTCGAGGCAGCTCAGATGCCGTCTGCGAGGGCCAAGGGGCGGGGGCGGGGGCTCCAGGGGGATGAGGTCATTCCTGGCAGTGACGAGGGGCCTTCGTAACGCCCCCGCCGGGGGCCAGATGATCCTCAGCCAGCCCGCGGGCGGCGCTCTCGGGACACCGAGTGGGACTTAGAGGCGACAACCCGGGTGTCACTGGGTGGAAAGGTGCGGGCGAAGGTGAAAGCTGCTGAACAGAGCCGAGAAAAGGGTCTCCGGCTTCGGAGCGAGGGCCCCGCGCACGCTCGCCCCGGGACTGCCAGCCCCGGCGTCACCAGCGTCACCTGCGGCCGCCGCGCTGACTCGGAGCGGGAACTCACACCCTCCCCGTCCCGGACGAGCCGAGCGGCGTCCGGGGTCGGGACGAGGGCGGTCCTACCGGCAGATCCTGGCTCTCCGCGCCGCCCTAGCCCACCAGCGGGGCGCGCTCCTTGGCCAGCAGCGACGCGCCCCGGGCCGCCCGCCCCGCCGCGGGTACTAGGGGTGCCCAGGAAGGCGGAGTGGCAGCGGCGTGGGAGAGCAGGGCAGGGTCCGGGGACCTGGGGAGCGACAGGATGTGGAGTGTCAGCTAGGTCTGCGGCTCACTGCTGTACCGGTGATGGTCGCGGTCGCCCCCGCCCTGCAGCCGCGTGGGAGGGTGCAGAGACTGGGAGGGAAGCCACCTGGGTCTGAGTGGCTGCAGCACCGCCCACCTGCGGTGTCTCAGGAACTGCACTTCCTGCGCGCGGTTCCTGTGTCCCGCACCTGCGCAGGTGTCTGGAGCATTGCCCCAGGGAGGGGCTGTGCTCCACCGGGAAGCGACTCTCAAAACGACAAGTTCTCCTCCCTTTTCCCAGCCCCTCTCACTCCCTGCGCTCTCCACCCCGAAACCCACTCTCTCTACCCGCTCTTTCCTACTGTTAAGAGATCAGGTTGTGGAGGACCTGGCAGGTAGAGTCAGCCAGCCCTGCAGCCTTCCTGAGGCCTCCCCAGAGCCACCTGATTTGAGGTCCTTCCTCAAATCGGAAACTCCACCAGGAGATGTCTGCCTTTGGCAGACCTCCCCGAACCGGAAGGCCAGGGGTCTTGAGCAGGTGTGGAATTTGTGGGAGCAGAAACAGCCCCCAGTCCTTCTATAGAGAAATGCCCCTGCTGCTGTAAATATTCCCTTCTCCCTAAACCTTTCCTTAAAAGTCCGGCAAGAATCCAAACTGGGCTGGCGTGGGAGCAAGGAAAGCCACCTGGAAAATTAAAAATAAAATTGATTCTCTCCCTCTCTCTCTCCCCCACTATCCTTCTCTCTAAAAACAAATAAATAAATAAATAAATAAATAAATAAAAATAACCCAGGCAGAGGGAAAGTAATCTCTTCCCAGATAGTTGGGCATCCCAGCTGTGCCCGGAAGAGTGAGAGTGAAAATGAAAGTTTACCAGGAGGGGATTGTTAAATGAGCTAAGAAAGTTGGAACTGGAACTAAGGGAATTCCGGTTGCGGTTGCGTAAAACACAAAAGCAAAAGCAGTGTACGCTCAGTGAGCACAGCCAGGTAAACGCCCCCAGCTATTCCCAGGCCTCTGAAGCCCCACAGGGGTCCTCCCAGCCCCTGGGCGGCTACCTGTGGACTTCTCCCCTAGACGAGTCTTGTGTGTTCTAGGGTTGCGGGAACAGAACTGCAGGGTCTGTGTTCTGAGTCTGGCTTCAGTGGCTCAGTCACGTTGGTGTGGGTGGCCCCATCTGCCTGTGGCTGCAGAAGTTTGGAATCCCACCTTCTGAACCAGCAGGATTCTCTCTGAGGGCAGAGGGCCAGCCTGGGTCTCTGTTGGATTCATCTCCCTGGAGTCTTCCTCGCTTTCCTCTGTGGGCTGAGCAGTGGCTTTACCCTGTCATGGGTCCCTTCCTTTCTCCAGGGAAAGACTTTGAGCTGAGGCTAGCCCTGGGAAAGGGATGCATTCGGTGGAAGCTGGCCAGGTGCTCCTTCCTGATTCCTGTGGGCGCCTAGGAGAGACCAGGGGAGGAGGGGCTGGGGCAAGGCTTCTGCCTCTTGGAGGGTTTTGCAGGGCCGCTAGTGTAGTTAGCGTCCTTGGAGCTGCAGGGGGTTTTCTGGCCTTCCAGGGAAGTGTTTGCAGGCCTGCACAGGTGAACAGCTTCCCTTTAAGTATTTTCATTTTGCGGTTAGTTCTGTGCCTGCTTTTGAAAATGTGGCCATTTTTAAAACAAGAATCAATTTTCCCAGAGGGGAGCAAAGGTCTGCCTTGCTTCTTTGGAGGTTTTTTTCCCTGACGCATAATAAAGATTGAGATTAGGTAGGTAGGACAAATGCTTAGGGGCTCTGGAAATATGGATTATGCAAATGAGCTATTTAAGGACCTTTAAAAATGCTGACCGGGTCCAGAGTGTTTATTGGCTGTTAGGAAACAGGGATTGTCTAATGGCCGTTTGGGGACCTTTAAGCACTCTGATTATGATGGATCTAGAGAGCCTACCAAATCCCTCCTGGCTGGTTAGGCCTGTCTGCCCTGCAAGGAGAGGCGTGTTTGGGCAAAGCTGTTTACCCAGGGCCTGGGTGCATGGGGTCTGTCCTGTAGAGCTGGATGCTGGAGGAGCAGAGCAGCTGCTAGAGGAGGTGGTGGCTTCACGTGATGCCTTCTAGTGGCTCCCTACAGTTCAGCTGGGAAACAGGGCTGTGGCAAGACAAGTCTAGAGCCCAGCTGGCAGCCCCAGGACTTCAAGCAGGGAACCCCTGCTAGTTAAGGACCCCTCTGAAGTCTGTTTCTGTTAAGTTCCTTTGCAAAGCATGGGTAAAGAATTGGAGTAAATGTGAAGGCACTGAGAGAGGGGGGAAGTTAGGCAGTAGGGTAGTGATAATGTTCTAGTCAATCAAGGGAAATCGATTCTTTTTCTTTTAAGACCAATTTGACATCCTCAATGCTAGTAAGGAGGGTCTGGCCAGGTGGGTCCAGATGCAGACACTCCCTTCTGCTAAGCAAGGGGCCACGTTCTTCCTATTGATGCCTGAGGCCCAAACCCAAGACTGGACCCAACCAGAATTTCCTGAGCCCAAGTCCTAGGTTTGGGGGAAGGGAGAGGATAACCAATTGAAGGGTGAACTTCCTATAACAAAGGGCAAATTTAGCTGCCTCTCCGACTCTGCCCCTTCTCCCATTCCGGGGAAGTCTGCTCTTTTCCCTATGCTCTGCTTTCTGTTATATTCTTTAAAAAAAAAAAAAAAAAAAGTCTGTCTACCATGCTTGCCTCGGTGTCCCTCGGTTTCATTCTTCATCTCCCGGGAACACGAACCTGACTTCTACCACACTGGCCTGAGCATCAGCTTCCATACTGATTCAGAAGAGGTGTCCCCTCCTGCCAGTTCCAGGAGCACTAGCTTAAGGGATGGTGCAGTGCCCACCAGGAGGGCAGCTGGAGCCAGATCAGCACACTGCTATTTAGCAAAACAAGGCTGTGCACTAAGCATTTCTCCTAATGAGCTTGAGGTGATAAATTGCTGCCGGAGCAAAAGTCAGTTCTTGGTTGTTTGGAGCCTTTGCTGGGCTGACCCAGGCATTCCTCTTAGAGGCAGCTGGGGAAGCACCAGTCCAGGCATGGGCTCCAACAGAGTCCTGCTTCCCTCGTCACCCTCTGAGGACCTTAAAGGCCATGGTCCTAAAGAGCATTGGTGAGCAGCACTGTAAGGGCTTCTGGTTTTCCTGACCCTCCCTCTTCTCTCTACTGATGGAGATTGCTAGAACACCACATAGTGGTTAAGGTCAGTGGCCTCAGCTTCTTCCCAGAGACGGTGGGCAAGCCCTTCCATTTCTCTGAGTCTTAGCACCCTTACTCTGTAAATAGAGGCTCTGAGAGAGCCTGTGTCTTAGGGTTACCAGGAGGATTCCATGCCTGGTGTGTAGTAAGGACTTCCTATCTGGGGAAGCCCAATCTGCTGTGTGGCCTTGGAAATTTTACTTGACCTCTCTGGGCCTTATTTCAACTTCAAAATGAGATGTAATGGTGGACTCCAGGTGAATCTGGATTCTCATGACTCTGTCCTGCTCCTCAGCAAGATACCACCTCTTCCTTGGGTAGGCAGGACATGAGCAAGGCCTTGGATGAAAGATGTTCTGGACGTGTAGAGTGGAATTGCATTTGTTACAGCCATTGATTAGAAGTGGCCTGACTGAGGTAAAATGTTTAGTTTTGTGGGAGCTAATGAGCTGTTAATGTACTTACAGATGAGCTACTAGTGTCCCAAGATCAATCCAGAGAAAGGCTGGTGGAGGACCCAGCAGAGGCAGGGCACCTGGGATGGGGCGGGGCACATAGGGAGGGGCATCTTTCCCCCTGTTGCCATGGCAACTCTTCTTCCTGCCCCAGGTGCTGACAGCTGGAAGGTAGACCCCCTGTGGTTTGGGCTGCTGTCAAGAAGGGCCCTGTGATGGCAGTAGTAATAGCAGCAATAGCAGTCGCACTCAGAATGGTGGGCTCCTGCCATGAGCAGGTGATCTTGAGGACACTCTGCATTATGAATCCGTTCAGTCGTTCTTCTGAGATAGGTTCTGTGATTATCACCAATGTACCAATGAGACAGGGGATGACCAGAGGGAGCTTGGCAGTTGGAATGCACCCACGCAGCTGCCCCCAGCCCTGAGCTCCTAAAGGGGCTTGGGAGTCTGTGCCCTTCCCTGGTGTCTTCCAGGCAGAGCTGGGGGATGAGGCACCCTGAGGTCCTGGGGCACCAGGTCCGGTGGCTCCTGTAGCCCTAAGTGGGTGGACTCTTTCCTGTGCTCTGCTGGGTCCTCAAGCCCCTGCCTGTTCTGTGGTGGATCATCCTCATCCGGTCCTAGAGACCTGGGAATGACCAAGAGCTTGCCTGACTGTCCTTGCACTGGCCTGCCTACCATCTCCAGCTCTGTCGCGTCCTCCGCGGACCATGTGTGGCCCTCAGCAGGCCCAGGGCCTGGCAGCTCTTAGCGGGGTACTTTCCTGCTTCCAGCCCCGTGGGCCTCCTTCAGTTCCTTTCCCTTTGGCCTGGCGGCCTCCTGCTCTGGAATGTTCTGTCACTTCACAGGTGCTCCATAGCTTTACCCTGGGCCCCACGGAGGCCTCCAGTGTGTTTAAAACCATAGCTATCTGGAGCCGTCTCCCGCCCCCACCCTGCTGTGTTCTCTCTACCTCTGACTGCCACCTCTGTGACTTCTCTGTTTCTTGTCTCTTTCCTGCTCAGACAAGATGCTTCAGCATGGGGGATCAGGCAGGCCAGTGCAGGCGCCCTGAGTCACTCTCAGGGCCACTAAAGACTGGGTGAAGAGAATCTGGGACCTAACAGGCAGGGCCCCACAGCCCCTCCAAAGCACTGCCCATTTCCAGTTCTGTGGCCAGAGGTTTTGTCTCTTATGTCCTCTGCTGTATCCACAACATCTGGAACAGGTCTGATCTGACACGTAGAAGATTCTCTAAATATTAGCTGCATGAACGAAAGAATGCCAGTCGCACCTAGTAGGAGGGAGTCTCCCGAAGGCAGTAGCTGGGCTGCAGGGAGGAGTCCAAATCCCAGCCCTCCTGACAACTACAGGACCTAAGGCAGGTCACATTAGTGGTCCACGCCCCAGTTTTCTCGCTGGTTAGAGTTGACCGGGTGGCTGGGAGATGTGCAGGCAGCCGACACAGGGCGCGTGGCCACAAGCTGGTGTCAGGAGGCCTGGCCTAGCTGGGGCCGTGTGAGTGCAGCATGGGCGATGGCTGCAGCCGCACTTCAGCCTCACTTCAGCCTCACTTCTGTCTGACTTCCTGCAAGTGGCTGGTTTAACTTGGAGCCAGTGTCATTCATGCCAGTGTCATTGCCCTTTTAGACTGAAGGACAGTCAGGAGTCTGACAGTGGAATGGAATACACGATATTGAGGGGAAAATTTCAAGCGACAAAGGACATTTTGGGGGAAAATTTAGAAAATTTGAATATAGGCTGGTTATTTGTTATTACTCAATAAAATATATTTCTTGGTTGGGATTTCAAAAAGAAGCATTAATGAGTTTTGACCATGTGCTGGGCACTGTCCCAGGTGAGCATGTTCCCTGGGCTGTGTCATTCAGTAGTCACATTGCTCTCGCTGGTAGCTATGGCCATCCAAGTTCACAAATGAGAAACTGAGGCTTAGAGAAGGAAAACAACGTGCCCAAAGTCATGCCGCTATGAAGTGTCCGGGGCCAGTTTTACTATTATTATGGTTATATTGTTCCCAGGCTTTTTATTTTAGAGGGATTAAATTTACACTGGAGGTGTTAGAGCTTGCACATGCTGTAGACCCAGCTCCCCGTCATGAAGCCCACACCTCAGCACGGGGTCCTGGCCTCAGCAGGGAGTCTTGGAGCCCTGGCCTCAAGCACAGAACCCTGAAGCCCTGGCCTCAGCATGGTGATCCAGGGGCCCTGAGATGTGGTTCAAGCCCATCCTTTCTTCAGAATCTCTTAGTTTTCACCGACATCCCAGAATGGGATGTGTGCACATTTGACACACCCTCCCCAGGTTCCGCCAGACTGCGACAGTTGCACCCATGTTTCTTGCTTTGGATGACCTTGACAGTTTTGAGGAACGCTGGTTAGGAATTTTGTACTGGGACCAATTTTGAATTCAAATTTGTGTTTTTCCAAAGCTCATGATATTTCCACCAAACTCCTTTCTCACGGAGGACACGTGCACCACACACGCCCCACACAAACACGCCCCCTCCCCCCACTGATTTACTGTGGAGCGATTTGCCAAAGGCCAAGGAGCTCTAGAGTGAGATAACCCACAGTTACTGACTTTGCAGAGTGATTTGGGGCCTGCTATTGTCTATGTAAAACAAAAAACCCCCACAGAACTTAGGAGAACAGGCTAGGAAGGGACCTCCAGGTCCTGGGGCATTCTGAGGGCAAGTTCCTCATCAAGGAGAGCAGGCTTCCCTTGGGCTCAGGAGGCAGCTATGGGACAGGCTCTGGGCCCCGGGCTGCAACGGATACGGGAGCTCATTTTTGCTGGCCTGGGGCCCTAGGACTGAGTGGCTTGGGAGGACGAGGCCAGTTTGGCCAGGGTGCACCTGGTGCTTCCAGCAGTGCTCAGCCCAGACAGATGCCTGCTGGTGGAACAGAGGCTGGGGAGCCCTGTGACAGCTACAGGTGGCTGGGTGCGGCATTTGTGAAGCCCAAGAACAGGGATGCAAAGAACACTTGGCATGGCTTGCCCTTCGCATGGCTGCCTGGGGGCCTGGCCTGGGCCTCCTCTCTGTACCTTGGAGTGCTGCCGTGGGATGAGACTGTGGAGGAGCAGGCCACAGAGATGGGCTCAATCCCACAGGCAGCTGGAGGCATTGGGGGTATTTGATCAGGACAGGGTCTCAGGAGAGTCAAAGGAAAGTGGCTGGGTGCCCCTGGCAGCCCCTTTGCAGGTGTCCCCAGGATCCTGCAGGCTTGTAGCACTGTCTCCCTCGCAATGCTCCTGAGCCCTCGACTTCCATGAGCTCTGTCTGCTGGTTGCCACGCCACCAGAGCTAACCCTATGCTACCTCCAGGGAAGGGAGAAGGCTGGGAGGAGAGGGACCCAGGGATGTGGCTGCCCTGCCTGGCACCCTGGCATCCACAAGGAGGAGACCCTCTCTAATGGCTCTGTCACACCTCCCTCAGTCTTCCACCTGTGGCGCTGGTGTGCTTTCTTTGGAGGAAGCACTGAATGCGTGTCTGCCATCCTCTGAGCTGGCATCACCTGGCCTGCTCCTGATGCACCATGCTGTGGCAGTGGCAATGACAGTGATGGCCTGGGGAAGCTGCCAGTGGCCATGTTTCCCTGTGTGTGTGTGTGAGAGAGAGAGAGGCAGCAGGGAGGCGTGACCTGCGTGATGGAGATCTTGTCCTTCAGCTAATTATTTGTGTTGCTGCTAGACCAACAAAAGCTCTCACATCATCCCCTGGTCTTGAGGCAGGCACGCTGCTTGACCTGCATTTGGCTGCAAGGAACAGAAGAGCCAACAGAGAGGCTTCGTAGCAACGCATTCAACATGAATCCATGCGTGCAGAAGGCGTTCACACACGACAAGACGCTGGAAATGGGCCATTCCAGGAATGGTCTAGCTGTTCAAGAACAATAGATGTTGGGTCCCTGTCGCTCTGACTCTCCAGGCCTGCCTCTTGTGTCATAAATTGGCTGCCATAGCTCCAAACATCAGAGTTGCATCCCCAGCTGGAAGCTGGGATTAACTAAGCCTTCTCTTAGCAGCTCTTTCATTTTACAAAGGATCAGGGCTCTATTAGTGTTCCTTCCAAAGTTCCAGACTTTGGTCACAAATCACTAGAAAGAGAGACAGGATCCATGGTTGGGCTTAAACCAATCATGTTCATCCCCTCTGTGGCACCTGGCACTGCATGGGCCTCTGTAAACAAGGGAGAGGGAGATGATGGCTGGATGGTGACCCGCAGTGCCATGAAGAACCCCATGTCCAGCTCAGCAGAGCCACCCAGCTCACTCTGCGAGTTCTTCATGAACAGAGCCACCCAGCTTGTGCTTGTCGCCTGCTTCCTTCTTCCTTCTTCCTGCTTTCTTCTTCCCTCCCCAGCCACTCCCCGCAGCACGTCAACCATCCCATCCACCTCGGCCCTGCGGTCTCTTCCTCTCTTTGAGAACAGCTTTTGTTGTTATGTATGTCCACTGAAGAAACTTTGAAAAATAGATATGGGAAAGAAGGAAATAAAATATAATCTTGCCCCTCGGAAATAGCCAGCATTAACACTGTGATTCATATCTTTTAATATTTTTGCTTGCATATTCATCTATATTTAAATATAGATATAGGACAGCATGTTGAGTTCTTCCTTAATCACACATCATAGCAGATTTCCATGTTAATGTGTGCTTGGGCCACCATTTTTCATGGTGGTGAAATATAAATAGCATAAAATGTACCTTTTCAACCATTTTGGGTGCGCAGTTCAATGGCTCTAAGTGCACCCACATTGCTGTGCAACCATCTCCAACATCCATTGCCAAACATTTCCAACCTCACACATAGAAACTCTGCCCCCTCAACTCTGAGTCCCTGGCCCAGTCTTTGCACTGTGTGTGTATACCACATTCTATTCCTATTTCCCCTGTGAGTTTGACTGCTCTCGGTCCCTTGTGTAAGAGGATTCACACAATACTGTTCTTCTCTGACAGGTTTATTGCACTGAGCATGTCTTCAGGGCTCACCTATGTTGTGGTGTGTGTCAGGATTTCCTTCCTCTTTGCAAGATCTACTTATCCATCCATCCAAGCCTCCATCCATCCATCCATCCATCCTTCCATCTATCCATCCATGTATCCATGCATCCATGCATTCATCCTCCCATCCATCCATGCATCCATGCATCCATGCATCCATCCTTCCATCCTTCCATCCATCTATCCATCTATACATCCATCCATGCATCCATCCATCAATCAATCACTCATCCTTCCATCCATGCATCCAACCATCCATCCTGCCTCCATCCATCCATCCATCTATCCATGCCTCCGTCCATCCATCCTTCCTTCCATCCATGCATCCATGGACATCAGGGTTGCTTGTACATTTGGACTACTGTGAATAATGCTACTATGAAGATGGGTGGCCAAATGTGTGGCAAATCCCAGCTTCCAGTTCTTTGGGGCACATACATGAGTGGCTAGATCTCACGTGTCATTTCTCACAAATGCCAAGTGTTGCATTGTGTGGATGTGCAGCAATTTTGTTCAATCAGTTCCCAGGGCTGACTGTTAGGCAGTTGGCACTTTTTATATCCAAGCATCAGAATGAGTCTCCTTATTAATACATCTTTGCCTCACAGTGGGCTTGTCAGCATAGGCTTAAGCATTTCCTGCCCTGGCCCAGGACTCCCAGGCTCCTCACCACCCACAGAACTAGCACCCTCTCTGCAGCTAGTGGGCGAAGGCCTCACTGTAGGTTACTGCTGTCACTCACTGCTCGTTCCCTCTTGCTGTAGTCTAGGACCTTCTGCTTCCAGATTCCTTCCCCACTCCCTGTTTTGCACCTGCCACCCCCCCACCCCAGTGCATGGCCATCCCTTTTTCCACCAGGAGTACTTGATTCTGGAAGTTTCACCTTGACTGTTTTCTCCCTTGCGCTCCTTGCTCAATCACAAGAAGAATCACCCACACCCTCTCTGCGCTCTGAAGTTTCTTTTGCATGTCTGCTAGACTGTTTGCCAGCATGATTATTGGTTGATGGAGGCACCTGGAATTGCCTAAACAGGGCAGACTCCGTAGTCCAAAAGACCCTAGGCTACCAGAGAGGCAAAGGCTGAGCCCAGGAAGGGGTGTGAGCACTGGGTGAAGGCTTGGAGGATACTCTTTCTGGCCAAGTGACCAGAGAGGGTTCTAGGAATCTCATCCTGGAATTTCCTTCCCAGTCTGAGCATCTTACTTCATTCCAAGTCTTCATATCCAATTAAAAAAGTCTTTTCCCTTGAGATGAAATAGCAGACTCTCTAGGGTAGAATCATGATGTCCAAAGCATGTAACATATGTATGTCCAAGTGCAATTATGTGCTTGGCCAGGAAGAAAGCGACATATAGTGATATACTGTTATTTGAGTTTCACTTGGACATTTCAGCCTTGCCTGGATTTGACTGCAGTGATGCTATTTGATCAGTAGAGGGCGACAGTAAGTCTACCCGCTGGCTCTGGGCTGCTTCTGCCTTCTCCGAAGCTTCAGTGAACTCCGGGTCCACCATCTAGAGTTACTGGAAAGAGGACAGGACCAGAAGTCAGAAAGGCCTGGATCTTATCCAAAGTGTGCTTTGAATAGTCTTGGTGCCTCTGGGAGAGTCACTTCATGCTGTGGGTGTGTCTTCTGCTGGAACGTGAGTCTGTGGGGCCAGGAGTTTTCTAGGTTCTTCCAGTGGAGCTTTGAAGTTGTCCTCACAGGCAGAGCTCTTTCTGAACTAAGCCTTGGTTTAGAAGGTCTGGTGGGGAGGATGCAGTCCTGCTTCTGTTTCCTAGAGTTCTTTGTTGCTCACGGAAGCACTAGCGTTCTCCTAGTCGGCCTTGAGTCTTAGGATATCTAGAGAGGCCTGCTTGGCCTACCCCAGACGTGGTTCAGGCTGGAGCTGAGACCCTGTGCTGTCTGACGTGTCTGTACCAAGCAGCCAGATGTAGAACAGGGTTCACGGCTTTCCTGACCCACATCGCTGTGGTCACATCTGCAGAGTGTCTTTTTATTTCTATTTTTTCAGAAATCCTAATTTATTTTGGTGACTAGGTGGAGATATTTCCCCCTATAATGTTGACCAGATTCTTTTCTTTTAAAACTAGAATCTAGTAACCATCGATTTCTTTTTTAAAAATTTATTCCAGAAATGAAGAGGTATAAATAAAAGCTTACACTTATTAAGAAGCCCTCTACCTAGAAACCATCTGTCAACATGTTGCCTAATTTCATTTTAGAATTTTCATTCACATTAATGAGAACGTATTGTAAATACAATTTGTATCCAGCGTTTTTCTCTTAGCGTCTTATTATGAGCATTTCCTCAGTCAATACAATTGGATCTGAGTCCTTTTTCCTAGAAGAGATGAATCATAGCTGTCGTTTCCCTAATATTGGACATTAAACTCACCGTCAGTTTCTCAGTGCCACAAATAGCACCCTGATGGAACCCCTTCACACACAGTGGCTCCTCATGACTGAGCCCTCCCTGGCTGAAATCAAAGCAAGTTCAACGGGTTTGGAAGAGCAAGAGAGCTGGGTGTGGGAAAGAGAAGAAAAGGATTGGGCGTTTGAGTTTCTTATTTCTTCTGAGCATGGAGCAGAGGTGCTTTCTGTTCTATGTATGTCCTCACAACCTTCAGGAGCTGGGTGTCACGGGTGGGAAACTGAGGCTTGGAGATATTCGGGAGTTTGACTTATCACGTGGGTAGCCAACCAAGATCAAGATCTGCTCTTGGGCTTGTCCGGCTGCATGGTGGGCTGGTCCCCCGCTGTTGCACTCCTAGAGGCAGGAGGAGCAGAATCCATGGGGTCTGGGGCCAGTCAGATGGTAGGCGTGGGGCTACTTGAGAGTGGGTGGGTACATGGAGCTGTGGGGGCGTGGAGGAAGTGAGTGGCCGTTTGGGAGACCTGGAGAGATGATGCCCTGGGCTCAGGCACTGTGTCCTCCTGTGTTTGCAGCCTGACCAGGGCACAGAGCCTGGTCCTGGCCTCTTCAGCTCCTGTCCTTGGCTGCCATTTTTCTGCACTGTCCTAATAAATCTGAATCAAAAACTGTTTGCTTCGTGCTTGTGAACTTGAAGTGGAGTTCTCACCAGGCCTGTCAGTGAGGTGGAGAAGGGAGGGTGAGAAGGAGAGGTGAGTTCTAGGAATCTGGGCTATTTTTAAACACGTCCTCGTTATCCTAGAGCTTGCAGGTCACCAGTGCCAGAGGAGGATTCTGCAGACGTGACAGCTGGTGCTAAAACAATTAGGCTCAAAATGACAACCAAGGGTTTTGTGCGTGCGTGTGGCCACTCCCCTCCATTCTTCCCCTGAAGTCATGGGGTAGCTTTCTTGGAAGCATCTGCACAGGGCCAGCTGAGTCAGTTGGTGGAGGTGAAGTGGGCCCTGGACCTGTCTCAGGAGGGCTGGGGCCACAGCCCTACTGCACTCACAGGCCTCACATTGGACCACCTGCCCTGCCCAGCTTGGCCTTCCCTTCAGCTATCAGAGACATCCTGGGTGGGGCCATGGAGTCCTCTCGGCTGCCCAACAGTCCCCCCCTGCAGTCCACTCACGAGTTGGCAGCACACTCCTTGTGAGCGTGGTGTGTCCTGGGAGGCTTAGCCCGATCCAGCTTTCCATCTGTAATCTCATCCATGCTGTGGGACCTGGGCCCAACCTGCTCCTTTATTTTCATCACCCAGCACTTCCCACTCCATGTTCTTCACCATTGCTTCTCCATGTCCCCACAGACATTCCCATCTGCAGGTCTCCACAGGCCTCCTCTGTGACCTCCCCCTCATCTCCCATGAGAAATTCTGTGGAAGTGCAGCTGTTTTCCAGATGGCCAGCTTACCTGCCTGGAGGAGGAGGCAGGTGTGCGAGGTGGCTGAGAGAGCTCCAGGCCACTCTGAGAGCACCTTCTGGCTCTCCTGCCTACCCTGAATGTCATGGGCCATGTGCGTCCCTCGCCCCCAGCTTCACAATGCAGACTGTCACAGCCCTCAGCTCACGGGGTCCTTCTGTGGATCCAGTGTGTTACAGCGTGCATCAGATGCATAGAAAGAGCCAGACTCTTGTAAGGCGGTGCCATCGTAGCCCCCGACTGAGCAGGGTGGCCTACAGACAGGCGCTCTGGAAGTCTTTGTGGAATGAAGTCCTTTATGTGAAGTATATAGAAAAGATGCAGTGCCAATCAGGCCATTTGAGAAAAGAAATACGAGGACACTGGGTGTCCTCCAGGAGAGAAAGTGATATGATTAGAAAAGTCATCGGGGCTGAGTGCTTGGGCGGTGGGGAAGGAGGGGAGAGTTAAAGGGGGGCTTCTTTAGTCTCTTCTTTTCCAAAGCCCAGGCCCTTTCGTATGGGCTATAGCAGTCTTCACAAAAGAACAGCAGCGTGCATACACACGCACACACACATATGTATGCACACACATGCACACACACGCACACACTCATATGCACACACAAGCACACAGTCACTTCCCATTACACCATGTCCAGATACAGAAGACAGAAAGCTATCGGGCGGGAGTGAGGTGTCTGGCTTTAGGGGAAACCTGTGATAGGGGACAGTGAATTTTTGCCCTCAGTGGAACAGAGATGAGGCCTCTCCCTTCTCACTTAACTTCTTTTTTTTTTTTTTTTTAAAGAGAGAGGGACAGAGAAAGAGAGAAACAACTTTATTTAGTTTTTCACATGGCTTTAGTTGCTCCAACACTTAGTTGTGTATGTGGTGCTGGGGTTTGAACCCGGGTCCTCGTGCTTGCCAGGCAAGCACGGAAACCGCTGAGCCACTGCTCCAGCCCTCACTTAACTTCTGCTGTGGGTAAAGAATGTAAAAATAAAATAGTAAATAAAAACTAAAAATACCAACCGAGAACATGGAAAAGCAACTAGAAGCCGTTCCTCCGATTAGCTGGGTGCAGTCAGAAGATGTTGTCGGCAGAGGACAGGAATTACTGACTGAAGAATATAGCGCCTCCCAGGGCTGTGACACACTCGCAGGCAGCTGGGGACTGCCACCAGCCTGCTGGCCCTCACAGTGCCTCTTAGGGAAATGTAAAAGCTCATGGTGGGTCACAGAAGAACATTTTAATCAATATCTATGAAAAATATTATTGCTCTGGAAAGCTGAGAACAAAATCATTAGTGAAGAAAAGTGTTTAATTTTCTAGACCCTGCTTGCTTTCACATCTCCCCGTCCGTCTCTGTGGATCTGTAGTACAGAATTCCAGAACTTTAGTCCTGAGAGGAGAGTGTCAGAGTGTGTCACCCTGCATGTCGTGTGCATAAGGAAACTGAGGCCCAAGGCGGGAGATTGCTGAGGACTCAGGCCAGTGTGAGCAGCAGCCTCTTGTGACTCAGTGGCCTTCACTCAGGCCTCTGCCAGCCACCACGGTGATCCCCACTCAGAAGGGATTATGTCACAGATCCCAAACTGCGAGAAAACCAACTGCATTGGTCAACTTTTCGTCACTGTGACCAAATGACTGACAAGAACAACTCCGAGGAGGACAAGTTTAATTTGGACTCATGGTTTTCAGAGGTCTGAGTCCACGGTCAACTAACTCCATGGCTCTCAGCCTCAGGTGAGGTGGAACCTCATGGCGGAAGCGGGTGGAGGAGGAAAAGTGCCCAGAGATGGAACCAGGGACAAGCGCAGACGCCCAGTGACCTACTTCCTCCAGCCACGCCCCACCTGCCAACAGTTACCACCCAGAATTATACCCCAATTATTAACGTTCAAATGGATTCATTCCACTGATAAGGTTGCGGCTCTCAGGATCCAGTAATTTCACCTCGACGTTCCCGCCTCACCTGCCTTGTGAGCTTTTCCGGGGCGGCCTCGTTTTCAGCGTCTAAGGGGAAGGTGTGAGCTTTGTGCTTGCTCTAGAAGCCTGTCTTACAAAAGGCCACCGGCTGGGTTGCTTATGAACAGCCACTTCCTCCTTGCGGCTCCGGAGGCTGGAAGCCGAGATGAGGTGCTGCAGATTCAGGGTCTGCTGAGCCCCACTTCCTGGTTCCTAGAAGGCACCTTTTGCTTGGTCTTCATGTGACACAAGGGGTGTCTTTCATATGGGCCCTGATCCCCACTTATGATGGCTCCACCGCGTGACCCAATTCCCAAAGCCCACTTCCTAATCCTGTCCCTTGAGAAGGAGGATTTGAACACACAACTTGTTGTGGGAAACATTCAGACCTTAGCGCTGTGCAGTGCATCACCTGTCAGAATTCCACTGAACAATGGAATATGCACTAATACTAGTCAGTGGGTCCCTGTCCCAGTGGTCCAGTGCTCTTGTTCCCAGTGCCACTGCAGGAGCAGCATGACTGCAGAGCACCTTGGTAGACAGGGCTCCACCTGTGCTCTCGGCGCCATGCGGGAGGCAGGGCAGCTTGAGCCCTGCCCTGCTGCACCTGGCTCAGCCTGCTCCTGAGCTCATCATCATTCGGGCTGCACTGAGGATCAGCATCTCACAGACCTGTGTGGGGAGGTTGCAGATGTAAGGGGAGTGAGAAGAGCTGGAGCAAAGGGCCCTCCCAGATAGGGAGCCTTGCAGTGGGCCTCCTTGCTACTGCTGTTCCCAGCAATGTCCCAAAGGCCCACAGTCCCTGGAGGCAGAAACCTGGCCTGGGCCAGTGACTACCTCTGGAGCAAGGGTTGTCACCCAAACATGGAATTCAGACAGCAGGCAGCTGGGCCAGCACACGTGTTGCTGCGGGATCTCCAACACTTCCCTAGGACTCTCTAAAGGTGGGCAACCTCCTACAGCGGCAGAGACTGTGGCACAGAATTTCAGTGATGGTGGGGACCCTTTTCCTGGGTTGTGGGGACCTCAGGGCCCTCAATCGTGCAGTCTACACCACAGATGCATCCTGAGAAGTCCTGAGGAGTCCGGCCTTGTAACACAGGGGATGCCCCCCGAGCCCCATTTCTGTCTAAGGGAGTGGCTGAAGGCACCTTCTGGGGCCACCTCCACTACTCCCTAGAGAGAGGCCACACCCACAGCAGTCCCCCTCACCTTCCCAGCCTCTCCACAGGGAGGCTCCTCCTCTTCCACCCATTTTGCCCTTCACCTTAGTGTAGCCTCTGTGTCAGGCGGCTTTTCTGAGTTCAGTTCAGCCTTACAGAGTAATACCCCAAATTTAGCTGCTCATAAATGGATTTTTCCTACCCCTCATCTCTTAGCAGTGTACACCGAGGGCCACAGTGCTCTTTGGTCTGTCCCTCTTGCCATAGACAAGGCTCTTCGCTGTGCTCTGTGCTGCTCCAGCCCAGTCTCTCATGCTGCAGGTTCCCAGCCAGGCTGCCTGCACACAGGAGGTCTTGTCACAGGCTGTGACTCAGGGTCAAGCTTTTCTTTTAAGATGGCCTTGGCTGATATGTAGCATAGCAGGTGCATTTTCTCTGCATCCCCACCCATCTTCTCCCCCCACCCTGGGGTTTCTGCTGTCCTGCAGGGGGTAGGGGAGGAGCTAGGAGCTTTGAAGTTAAACAGTGTTTACTTGCATTCTGACTTATCGCTTATTACTTCCGCAAACTGAGGCAAGTCACCAAAGTCCCACGAGTGGGTGTCCTCATCTGTGAAATGGGTGTGGTTGTTCTGCTGATAAGTGGGAGCTGGGCACTTTCATCCCTAACGTGCAGCACTCATGTGTGCAGCCCTGACCAGATGTGATGTCGTGGTGACCAGGAGTGAGGACAGTAGCCTTGCAGGGCTCCCCTCTGCCCTTCCCCTGGGAACTCCCACTGGTCCCCCATTAGCCCTGAACTTTGAGGTGGTCAGACCCACACTAGCTCCAGCCCAGGTCCTCCCAGGCCACATGGGGGCATCAGGTTCCAGAGGACTGTGCTCAGTCCTGTCCTCTGGAAGGGAGCCTGGAGCCAGGCCTGGGGGCTGCTCCTGCGGAGGAATTGGTAATTCAGGACGACAAGGTCTGAAGGTGTGTGACAAGCTCAGGCTTGATTCAGATTGGAGGTGATTTTCCTGGGGTTTCAGTTCTTAGGATCCCCCTGGTCAGGTGACTGTGGGTGCTTTGGTGAGGGCTGGGAGTCCAGGCCCAGGGACTGACAGGGCTTTCCGGTTCTGGCCAAGGGACTAGTTTCCAGTGGGTTCTACCTACGGCAGGAAGGTGAAATATGGAGCAGTTCCTAGGCCCTCTGCTGGGGCAGACCAAGCCTCCGTGAGCAGGGCTTTCCTGAGCTTGGGTCTGCAGCTGCAGAATTCACAGGCCACATCCTGACTGTCAGGGGCTGGGCTGAGGCTGAAGGTTGGGGCTCTACAGCTACCACTGAGTGAGGCAGAGCCCCAGCCCCCGTGGAGACAGCTGGGTTTTTGCATGACTGAAACTCCCACAGAGGCACTCCAAAGGAGTGCAGAGGCGGAGCCAGGGTGCTGTGATTTGGGTGGGAGTCAGTGGGCTAGGGGCAGGGTTGCTGGGTGACAAGAGGAGGGCAAAGCTAAATCAGGCAGTGAGAAGCAGAGCGGGGGGATTCAGGGGACAGCCACTGACCTCTCTCCTACCAAGCACCCCTCTGTGTACCTCTCTTTGCATCATGTGTCAGTGGCTGAAGGTGCAGGGACCCTGTGCCTGGCACCACTGAGCACTGCAGCGGGTCCCCTCTGAAGATGCAGGTCCCAAGCCAGCTCACCGTTCAGCCAGCCACCTGGTTGAGGGAGTCATACGATGAAGGAGGTGTCCAGAGCTGTGGGGTGGCTGTGCTTTGCCTGTGCCCCCCATTAGCTCTTTCCACCCCCTGTCTTTCCCTCCTCCCTTCTCTGACGTCACCTCTCACCACTGCCCTCACACCCCCATCCCCTGGCTTCCTGGCTGCAGAGCCGCTGCTGTGAGTGGTAGGTGCTGATTAAGATGGATGGATTGGTAAGAGGCATTCAATGTGACTTGAATAAAAAACAGGCTGCTTCGCCTGGACGCCAGGGCCCACGGCCAGCAAGTGGCGTCACTTGGGAGACGGCTTTACTACTGGAGCTTGTCCTCAAAATAGCAAGTGCCCCCCCATGTTCCATTTCAGTTGCTATTTATAAAAATGTAGATACACACATATGTACATTTTTAAAAAATAACCATGTTTCTGTATCCCACCTCCTCCCATCTCCTTCTCCTTGCTGTTTGTCAGCAGAGATCAGATGCTAAGTTTTCAAAGATATGCAAAGGATCTGCAGACCCTGGGAAAAGGTGACATTCTCTGACCTTCTGAGGTGGTTTGCTGCCTTGGGTTGGCATGGGAATTCTTTTGGGCCACCAGGCTCTTAGTGAGGTCATGGAGATCCATTTGGGGTGTGCTCCCAGGGGTTGGGGTGTGCCTCAAGGACCAACCCCTCCTGCCATCTCCCGTGTTAGGGTCACAGCATCAGGAATCCTTTTGGAGACTTTCTCTCCAGATACAGAATTGACTTGGTACACAGTCACTGCTTGGCTAACAGCATGGAGGAGGTTAATGAGCTTGTTCAAGGTCAGTGACAAGTAGAGGTTCTAGCTCCATTTCCTTTCTCTTGCTGTCCAGTGTGGGATTCCCTTCATGACAGGAATGAGAGGGAATAGTGTTCCTTTTAACATTTTAGGCTCATTTGAAAGGTTCACAGGCTGCTACGTGTTCAAGGTTGAACCCTGAGTTTCTCACTATCCAAAGAAATAGTGACCTTGTTTAGAGACAGTCCAGTGAGTTGGGGACAGAAGCACATCTGCCCTTATGCATGAAAAGGGAATTGGGGACTCATCAGATATAAGAGCTCTGGAAAAGTCATAGGGTGAGCTTTTAGAATTTAGGGCAAATCTTCCATTTTATCAAGCAGCCACTAAAATCGGTTGCCTATGGGATGTGTGTGTGTGTGTGTGTGTGTGAGAGAGAGAGAGAGAGAGAATTAGTGAATTTATGTTCAAATTGTGCTATAAAATTTGCCACTCTATTATTTTTTTTGTAACCTCTTTTAAAAATAATTGACAGCTGAAGAGCAACAGGCTGGAAGCGGGTGATGTCAGCTCTCTGCTATTTATAGAGTTCCACTCCCTGAGGAGTGCAGATCTTGATATTCAGCCTGTGAAGGCCTGTGGGCAGGATTCATGCCCAGTTCTGTGTTTCCTGCTGTACCTATCACATGGCTGTCTTATGATGACATCCGTTGTTAACCACCTGTTTTTAGGCAGGAAATTAAAATGTGCCTGCAACATCTAAGTGGAGAAGGAAATTATCTAGTTGTCTTCCCACCTTTATTATTTTTCACCAGGATTTACTCATTTTGTGTTTCTGGAAGAAAAGCCAGAGAACAGCATTTGAACCAATTCCAATCTGGATGCATGGTCAGAAGTAAAGATAAAAATGCTGTCTTGCACAGAATAGGGAAAGAAAGTTGATAGGTAATCCAAGATACATATTGAAGACAAAGTCCTGAGAGCAACAATTCTCCAACTCCACCTCTAATGAAATTTATATTAGAAACCATGATTCTAGTCTGATATGGGCCCCAGGTTAGCTGTCCACTCGAGTGAGTTGAGAACCTTGCCTGAACTTGGGCCATTCATTGTGTGAAGGTTGCCCAGAATATGAATTTATATTGATTTCAGCTGTTGTTTTGCCACAAATTAAGTAAGACCTATAGCAACCCTGAGGACCCAGAAAAGAGACTCATCTTGTTCCAATCTTATCCAAATTGATCTTGAATTAGAACCTGCTTCTTGGGATAGCTTCAGAATCATAATGATCCCCAGGCAGAGGAGCAAGAAAGAACTGGCTAGAATTCAAAGGGGAAGAGGAAGGCAATTTCAGCCAGAGCAAAGCTTTGAACACCGAGGCTCCAGCCTCTGGTTTGGGAACATGGACAGCTACTGTGGGGCTTTGAGTCATATTTCAGCACCATGGCCAGCGGTTTGCCCATGTATGGTGTGGAATGTTGCAAAACCACAGTATATTGTTTCCTAGGCAGGTGGGTTTAGACCATGGACAGCTACCATGGGCCCCAGAACAGACTAGGCATTCAGCACCACGGCCAGCGACTGGCCGTACTTGCATACAGTGAGGCCCACCAGCAGCCTTTCCTTTGTCCCGCAGGACTCCTTTGTCCTATAGCACTTTGTTGCAGCCATGGCATTGAAGATTACTCATGAGTCTAACCACTACCCGCTCAAATGACTGGTGTCACAAAAGTCTCTGTTTTCATATTGTTTCGCAACCTCTCATGAGGGGGGAGCATAAGGACCTCTGCATTTTTAAGAAGTGCCACTGTCTCGAAGAGAATGTCCACCTCCTTTAGCTCCCATGCTGAAGCAGTGATGGGATCTAGGCTCCAATCTGAGGTCAGCTCTGCAGACCTCTGACCACCTGAATACAGACGAGTCAAGACTGAGCCCTGACGCTTCATCAGATTCTATTGCAGCAGGCAACTCTCTGTCAAGAGAGTCCAGGAGTGGGGACTGGCTTGTCTAGATGATGCATTGCACGGTGTCTTTACAATGACTTCCCACTCATAAGGTGCACTTTTTCTGTAGCAGTCTATGACCCAAGCAGGATTTTTTGCCTGTAAACTTTGTGCCTTGCATCATCACAATATCATTAATGATATTTTTAGCATATGCTATAAATAGGAACTATACTAAATGCTTTCCAGGTATTATCTCATTTAATTTCATAATTTCAGTTCTGTGAGGCAGATACTAATATTGGACTAATTTTATGGATCAGCCTGAAATTTGGGGCTCAAGAACTTAATATTACATATTCAGTAGGTGGTGGAGTTGGGAATTGAAGCTGTTCTTCCAGCCACCCTGCTTCATTGAGACCTTCTCTCTCTCTCTCCCCATCATTTCTTTTAATTACTGAAATGGACTTAGCTTTTAGAATGAAGTCTAGTGTAGGTATTAGTGGTCCCATATCTCACCTGGTTTGGGATTTGGGGCTAGCTAAGTTTTAGTTAACTGTTGCATCCTATTGAACATCATTATTAATGACCCTCTGGCTAACTCATTTTCTCACAGACAACCAAAGGACTTATAAGGAAAGAACTAGCCCATATACCATTTTTCTCAGTTCTAGAAGCCTCTACTATTCATTGCTGTTAGTCCAAACTCGTGAGCTGTATATTGCCCCTTGTGGGCATTGCCTAGTGCCCTACAGAGCCTCCATAGAGCTCCTGCCCTGAACTGGCTGGAGATGTCACCCACTGCCTGCTTCCTGGAACCCAGCACAGGAGAGCAGGGGGTCAATAGAAGGGTGCAGCTTCCCTAGTGGTGTTTTCAGGATTGAGTCACTACTGGCATCATGGAGTCCTTTATGTGTCCAGAGGGCTGTTCTTGGCCTTTTGCTGTGAGCCACCTGGAATTCTGTGACTTTTGGTCATCAGGAAACACTCACAAGTCACCAAATGGAAGGTTGAACCTGCACCTTCAGTCTGCAGTGGGTGCATGGCAGATTCCAGATGAAGAATTTGTAGAATCACAGTTCACATTTTTAGAAGGTCTGTTCTGTGAAAAATAATCCAGATCAGAAACTCTCTTTGTCCTCCAGTTGGTGACCATGATCATGACATTTTTCATTCCTCTCAGCTCTGAACTGCTGGCCAGTCCCAGAGCTGGCCTGGAGTATTCCCTTCATACGCAGGATAGCATGGGATCTGCAGTTTTAGTCCTGAGCAAATCGCATTTCTATGTGTTCCTTGCAGAAAAGGTGTGGGAAGTGTGCTCCCACTTTGATCTTTAGTCACCTTTGCATGCCCAGGAAGTGCTTCTGTTCTATAAGGTCTGCTGGGGATTTCCAAAGGACAAGAAGCATGAATTTGCAAAGGAGACAAAGATTCACCAAACAAAATGACCAAGTGTCTCAAAGAGAGTGGCTGAGTTCATTCCTCTACTTGTTCATGTGACAAAATTTTATGGAGAACCTACTTTATGCCCAGTGCTGTTCGAGGTGCTGGGGAGAGAACTGCAAACAAAGCAGTTCAAGAATGTGTGTGGCATGGTTTACGTTCTCAAGTGAAGCCAGAACTGTAATAGATAAATGAATAAGGAGACTCATCACACAAGAAAAGAACAAAGAACAGGGCAGAGGATGGGGATGTGCAGTCCGTGGAGGTGAGGGCACAGGGTGAAGTTTCAGATGGGGCAGGCAGGGAAAGCCCCACCTGGGAAGTTGGTTTAAGTGATGGAGCTTTCAACAGAAATACATTAAACATATTCCAAAGTAGAGATGATGGCATCGAAAACCCCATGTGCCCATGACAGAGCAGGTGTTCTTGAGCAGAGACCTGAGAGAAGCAACAGGTGAGCATGCAGCTGGTGAGAGCAGCCCCAGCTCCTCCAAAGGCCTGGAGGCAGCCCCTTGCCTGGGACATTGGAGGACCAGGAGGCCACTCAGGCTAGATGCAAGGAAGGGACAGCAGTGGGAGGAAGTCAAAGAGGAAACTAGGGCTCATATCATGTGGGGTCCTGAGGCTATAGAAAATATTTTAGGTTTTGATCTGAGTGAGATAGGGAGTCATTGCAGGATTTTGAGAGGAGAAGAGACAAGGCATGATTTACAGTTGAGCAGAATTTCTCTGACTGGGGACCTGGGTTGAAGCAGAGGCCAGTTAGTATCCATCGAGTGGGCATGATGCAGGTGAGAGATACGGGCAGTGGGTGCTGTGTAGATGCACAAAGGTTGGGGAGAAGTAGCTGAGACCTGGATAAATAATGGAAGCACAGTTAGTAGTAATATAATGAACACATGAGTGCGTGAGAAAGAGAAGTCAAGGTCGACTCTGGGCCTGAACATCTGTAAGGATGGGTTCCCAGCAGTCTCAAGCGTAAATCAATGCTGATGGTGCTGCCTTTATTAAATGCTCCGTTGAGAGACTTTGAGTGAACAGATCCACCAGTAATACCACTGGAGAGTCCCAGGACAGTGAGCACCATAGCACGCCACTGCTCAGTCTCTTAATTACATTTTGTAGTTTCTTTAAGATTAGAAGATGCCTAAACATTTCTTTTTTAATGCACATGTAATATTTATAGATTGGTATATATCATGCACTTGGTAAGCCGTCACATGCTTCGTTGCTGCAAGCCTATGAGAAAGATCTTAATATTCTTACTTCATAGATAAGGACACTGAAGTTGAGTGACATGGAAAGGAGTATTGCCCACGGTCATTCAGCTGGCAGGTGCTCAGCGACAGTCCAGAGCCAGGTGCGTCTCATTCTAAAGCTTGCTCTCTACCCACACTCTACTGCCCCCCATTTCCTGTTTTATCTGCACAAAACCACCACAACACCTTCTCACTGGTCAAAGAGCTCACCATCTTTTTTTTTTTAGGAAAAAAAATTCTTGTAAAACTTCACAGGCTCACAATCAGGAAATAGAGATGATGGTGGCTCTTTTATCCTTCTTGTGAGTTACAGATGTTTGCTGGTGTTAGTTTTATGGTACTTTTTTCCTCATGCAGAGTTGTTTCTTAAAAATCACATTTGTAGATACTTTTTTTCCCCTTGGGATAGTATTATATTTAGAAAGGATGTCTGAATGATATTATAAAAATATTCCCCTATTGGTTTTCCAATTACCTGCCAATTTCACATACTATTTAAATATTTGATCCATCTGAGATTTATTTGCCTGTACTGTGAAGGAGGCATCCACGTTCATTTCCCATTGCCTGGCAGCCTCTGCCACTGTCACTTTTTGAACGATCCAATCTCCTCCCCCACTTTTGTCATTTATTGTATTCCCATATGCTTTTCGGTATAGTTCTGTTCTTTCTAATCCATTTGATAGATCTGCCTGTGTGTCAAAATTATATTGTTTTGCTGGGCACAGTGGCACACACTTGTAATCCAGCTGCTTGGGAGGCTGAGGCAGGAGGATCCCAAATTCAGAGTCAGCCTCAGCAATTTAGTGAAGGTACCAAGCAATTGGGAAGACCCTGTATCAAAAGAGAAAAATAAAAAGGGCTGGGGATGTGGCTCAGTTCTTAAGCACCCTGTGTTCAATCCCTGATACAAAAAGAAAGAAAGAAAAAGAAAAGAAATACACCATTTTACTATTATGTAAGTTTGTAATATTTCTATCATCCAGTAGTTATATCCTTTTATTTTCCAGAAACTTTCTAAACATTCTTGCTTATTTATTTTTTCCATGTGAATTTGAGAGTCAGCCTATCTAATTAAACAAAAATGCATTGGTTTTTATTGGGATCACACTAAATTTATTGATGAAGTTAGGGAGAGTTGCATCTTTACAGTGCTGAGATTTCTTAAGAACATATCTTTATATGTTGAAACCTGTTACTCCTGAGCAGATTTTTCATGTTTTTTTCTATACATATTTCTTGCAAAATATATTCCTGTGTATTTTGTCTTTTGTGTTACTGGCTGTTTTCATTTGGAAAGCATGTGATTGGTGCTTATTAATTCTGTACTTAACCACCTAGTTGCTTTCCTTTACTTTTTAAATCATTAAGAGCTGATTCTCTGGAGTTTTTACCTGACAATAATGACAATTTTACATCCTCCTCTCAAATATTTATAGTTCTTTCTTTCTAGTTGAGCTGACTAATGACTTGAGATCAATGCTATGCATTTGTATTGCTAATAGACGTCTTGGGATACTTCTAGTGTTTCTTAAATAGGCATGACATGGCCTTATGAGTTGAGGCGAGTGTGTGTGTGTGTGTGTGTGTGTGTGTGATTATAAATCCATGTAAGAATTTTATTATATTTTAAAATAAAAGCAAGAGTTTTAGTCTGATTGAGAATGGATGTCAAATTTTACAAAATGCCTTTTCAGTATCCATGGAGATGATTGCAAGATTTTCTCTTTGGATCTCGTGGAACCCACGACTCGCTTGCGTAAGGTGTGTCTTTCTCTCACTGCGCTGCTGGGTGCTGTTAGCTGAGGTTTTATTTAAGAGTTTTGTGATATTTCTAAGATCAGCCTATGGTTTCATTACGTTTTACCTTTTCGGGATTTGCTGTCAATGTTATGCTAATTTTATAAAAAGGATCTGCAAGCTTCTTCCCTGTGTTCTAGAACAGTTGTGATAGTTTTGGAGTCATCTGTTCCTTAAGGTTTGGGTTGAATTTTCCTATAAAACCAATTGGGCCCATTTCCTTTTGGGTCCAATTACTCTGCATCAGTTTTTATTCTTTGTGATATTGCTCTGCTTACCTTGTCTGTCTTTCCAGAGGTTGGCTTGGGTAATTTGTACTTTTCTGGAAGGTTTTTCATTCCATTCAGGGTCCAGAATGGAGCAAAGGCACTTCTGTGGTTCTTGTGAGGTCTTCTGTGGCTGTCCCCATCATCATTTCTTACTTTGTGCACTTGAATGTATTTGTCAATTCTATGTTTTTAAATTGTTTAATTAAATTATTGTCACTATTATTTCTGCCTTTTTAGATTCCTTACCTTTATTTTATTGTGTTGTTTCTCTCTCACACAAAACCTGAGTTTCTACACTTGTAGAATGCTGTTGTTATTTTGCAGTGCTGGGGGTCAAACCCAAGACCTTGTGCTTGCCAGGCAAGCACTCTGCCTGTGAGCTACACCCCAGCCCAGGTGAACATTTAATATAAATTGCAAGACAGGACACTCGGGAAATCGCCGCAAATTTCCTTCTATCTTGTGAAACTCAACACTGCATTTGCTTTCTTGGAAGTGATTTCAGCTGGAGAAACCAGAGGGAGAGTGTGATTCCAACTAGATTTTTTTTTTGCTTAGTGTAGCTTCACCGTCCCGTGTTAGCTCTGCCACCTGCCAGCTGCTTTTGTAGCGGAGCTAGTGGAGGGACCCGGCGCAGGAGTTGCACTGACTGTGCAGTCTCCCCTAGGTGCCCTGACTGCCCCGCCCACCCTGAGCCTGTGCCCCGCCAGCAGTCTCGCCTGGGGAGCAAGGACAGTGTATGGAAGCGTGTGCGAGCCTTGCTTTCTGGAGACCACGAGCCTTTGGAAGTACAAACAGCATTCAACCACACCACCAGCTCTTTCTAAACAGTTAGTCCTTAGAATAAAGTTGTGCTCATGGATTTGCCTATGTTACTATCAGCTGCCCTTTGAGTTTGAGATGTAGCCTCTCTGTGTGCCACACAATGGTGGCATATCTGCTGGAGAGAGGACTTATCTAAGAGAGACTTAAATTAGCAGGTTGAAGAACTACATTTGTAAGGAAGAAATTACTGGAGATGAGGGTGGTCAGTCACTTGCACAAAGTATGAAGGGGAGCTGGGTTGTCACTCTCTGGACACCTTTAGAAGAAATTCTGTTTTATTCTGTCACTTGGAAAGTGCAATTGATTTTAAATCTCCAAAATTTAATGTCAATTGTACTTCCAAGTGATAACATCATTTGTAGATCCCTGGGCATATAATTCTATTAATTTCTGGAATGTCTTTTGCTATTAAGTTGTTTCTCCTGGTCCCTGTGTGGTGGGGTTCAGGGAGATCTGCAGTCCCCAGGAGCCCCTCCTCCCTCTCCAGAGCCTGGTGCTCCTCTCCCCAAGCCTTGCTGGGAAATGTCTTCTCTGTTGTGATCTGTGCTCACTGGCTCCAGCCGCTGGGGCCTCACCTGGCTCCCAAACTACAGGGATGGTTGATGGAATCAGCCCTGCCATAGAAGCTATTGCCAAGTTCATTCTCAGACAGATCTATTTACTCCTAACGTGTGTGTAGCTGTCCCCAAGCACAAGCACACGAGGCCAGGGTCGCAGCCACACTTCCCGGCCTCCGAGTTGTAGTCACTGCACCTCCATCCCTGCCCTTCTGTCCTGACCTCTGGGCTGGCTGACCCTGCATGAGTGATGGCCGATAGCAAGGCTTTGGGGAGAACAGGAGAGGATTTGAAGGTGAAAAGATTGATTATCTGTAGGTGTCTGGTAATTTGCCCCTCTGATCTTAGGGAAGAGCAATATAGGATGCTTTTTTCCTCCCTGCTGCCTGTGGAGTTCTACCACCACTTCACAGTGTCCTTGTCTCTAGTTTCTCCAGTCTAGGGGTCCTCAGCTGGGATTCATACAATGTAGACAGTAGGAACAAGCACAGAAATCAAAATCCATAGACCACACATATCAAAATCTACCAGTCCTGAGGCATAAAATGTAGACATCAGAATCTACCAGTCATGGTCCATACGACAGATATGATCCACCAGTCATGGTCCGTACTGCATAGATATCATGATCCACCAATTGTGATTCATACAGCGTAGATATCATGATCCACCAGTCATGGCCCATAGAGCATAGATACCATGATCCACCAGTCATGGTCCATACAGCATAGATATCATGATCCACCAGTCATGATCCACACAGCCTAGATATCAGGATCCACCAGTCATGGTCCATAGAGCATAGATACCATGATCCACCAGTCATGATTCATACAGCATAGATATCAGGATCCACCAGTCATGATCCACACAGCCTAGATATCAGGATCCACCAGTGATCATCGATTCGATCCCATGTTGAGAACACACTATGTGCTGAGCAGTCTTACTGTTAAGAAGATAGAAATGAGCACAGCAGTGGGAATCCGTGTCCTTGCAGGGCTGACATGCTAAGTGACCTTTCCTACACATCACCCAGATTAGACTTATACCCTGGTTGACATCTGTCAATAGTTTCCTATCATCCCCCTGGGGCTCCTACGCAGCCCACCTGCATCTGACGCAGTAGGCCTTTCTCCCTGTGGCCTGGGCAAGCTGAGTCCCGGGCTCCTGGGGGTTCCCATTCCTGGGTCTTGCCCGGGGGCCCCTCCACAGGGAGCCTGGCCTCAGCCTCCCATGCACAGCTCAGCTTCCCTGCCTGCGAAGTGCTTGCCGAGGCTGCCCCCGCTCTGCTCAGGTCCTGCAGAATCCACCTCCTTACCAGCTCCCTGTGTGTCTTTGGGTCTCAGGTGGGGAATTTCTGGGGATGGTGTGATCTGCTTGGGGCCGTGGCAGACCACAGCTGCAGGCTGGGGTGGAGGTGGTGAACCTAGCCCACCCTCCCACCAGGAAAGACCTCAGCCTGCGAGTCCAATCCAGAGCTCACAGCCCTGCACCTCCTCTCCCAAGGCACAGGGCCCAAGCTCAGCCCATGCACAAGGGGCTGAAGGCGCCAGAGGGCCAGGAACTTCTGAGGGCTTTATCAGTTCAGGGCAATGCTGCCTGGGCTACAGGGGACCTGCAAACAGGATTTCATGTGGCATTCATGAGGAGAAAAGGAGGCAGGTATGCCCAGTCACTTTCCCAACAGCTGAAATGACTTGCCTGTTTTGATTGCTGAGGCGGCTAGAGGGACAGGGTGTTTATGAAGGACCTGGCTGCTGGGGAAACACTGAAGGAATGGGCTCTGATGGTAGTTTGCTGTCTTATCCCAGCACAAGTTGGCCTGGTTCCTCCAGGACCCACGGATGTGCTGGACACCTGTAGACAGCTACCTGCTGAAGCCAGACAGCTGCTTTTCTCTGCAAGGAGTAAGGAACAGGAGTTGGTTTTACTGTTTATTCTTTTCACATTTGCATGTTGTGCCCCACCAGGTCCTGCAGGGGTTGGGGATCAGGGAGCAGCTCCCTGAGGGAAGGGGCAGAGCAGGATGTGACATGAGACTCCCAGGAGCCCCAGGAGCAAGGTGAGTCTTTCCCAGCTGGAGATCGAGAAGGGCTACAGAGAGAAGGTGACATTGAAGATGGGCTGGGTCCCTAAAGTCTAGCAGCAATCAGGTAGGGGAAGTTGGACTATCAGGGAACTGGGGTGATGGGGCCCTGATGGGGCTGGCCATGGCAGTAGGGTCATTTCCATGTGGAACTTCATAGCTCCGTGGCTGAGAAGAGAGCAGGTGGCATTCAGGAGGCTTGGACTGGCTAAGGAGGGTGGCCTTGCCCAAGGCCGTGGGAGCCTGCAACTTCCTAGACAGAAGGGTGACACCAACAAGGCCATGCGTCAGCCTCAGGGCAGGTCTTGTCTGGCTGCCGCAGGGGCTGGGAAAGTGAGTGGTGGGGCAGTGGCTGAAGCTGGGGAGATCAACTTTGTCAAAGCCAAGACCCTAGGCAGGGAAAAGAAGAGGGCCCAGGACAGAGCCAGAGGCCAGATACACCCAGCTTCATCGCCCGAGGCAAGTGTCTGGGCTGCCTGCCTTTCTCTCTTTCTGGAAGAGAGTGCTTAAGAGACCCTAATAAAAAGCCCCAGTGACAAAATATACCTATTTCCTATTAAATCAGCCCTTAAGAAATTGTCTGCCCTTCCCCCACCCTATCACATGTATAATTGAATTTGTTTGAGATGGAGTGTTCTTCACAGGCTACATAAATCCATGGGAATTTATTAAGTCTTGACAAGAGTTATTGAATGTTCTATTAAGTTTTCCAAATTGGCCAGTGTTGGATGGCTTAAAAATTATTCATTAATGCATAACATTAAATACCAATAAATTGCCTGGTATATTTATGAACTATCTTTGAAAGTCATTAAATATGCATATCAGGCAATAAATCTATTCTCTCCTATGAATCTGCCCTGCATCGTGGTGAGTTAGGGTTTAGGTGTAGGCATAGGGGGTGAGGCTAGACTGTCATTGGATGTCAGTAGGGCCACAGGGTGCTGGGGAGGTAGGGGCCACCCCTGTCCATTTCCATCACTCCCGCTAATGGAATGAGAGGAAGGCTAGACCAAGTCCACCCTCTGGTTATTATGGTAGTCAAAGCAGCAAAATCCTGAAAGCTGTGGAGATGTGGATGAGTTCCTGTTCTAAACCTGCGGTCCGGAGTCGTCTCCTGTGTCTCCACCTGTTGCTGACTGAGGCTCTGCTGTGCACTTTGACTTTTCAAACGCTAGCTCTTGCCATCCTTACACAAACGTTCAAGCTTAGTGTTATAATCTCCAATGACAGTGGTTAAGTCACTTTCTGAAGTTATCATCTAGTTCCAAAGTCTTCCTTTTTCTGTGACCCTATGCCACCTCCGTCATGGAACCAGCATCCATTCAGGCCTGCAGGGATGGAGGAACCTTGGTGCTCGTGTGCTTTGAGCTGGTAACAACAGCAGCCCAGGCGTGGCTCTGGGGACCCTGAAGTCTGGTGCAGGTGCTGTATCCGTTGCCACATCAAGTGTTGCTACTTAGTCTCATCCCACCTCCCAGCTAGTGCAGACTCTGGATTCTTAGATGTGTTCTGGTTGCCTTATGTGTCCAGGAGTTAGAGAATGCCCGCTGATTCTCCACCAGTGTTCTCCAGCTGGCCACCAGAGTGCAGGGTAGACCTGGGGGAGGCAGCAATGGGACCAGCGGCCATAGGTTCTAGCCTGCTACCCAGAGCCTTCGTGGTTCCAGGCAGTCCTTGCTCCCTGGGTTCCACCTTGGTGGAATGTGGCTGCTGGCCTGCACAACTCTGAGTGCCAGGCAGCAGGAGAGCTGGTGAGGCCGCTCCTAAAGGGAGCTTCGGCAAGATGAGGGCCCTCTGGGGTGCAGAAGGGCCCATATTTCAAGTGAGAAAACCACTGTGACCTAGATCATGTCACCCGCCCATTGGGGGCATTCTTGGGCCTTGGCAGCCATGCTGCCTCTTTTGCATGGGCCTCAGTAGGGAGCAGAGTGTGGGAGACCAGGAGAGAAGGCCGGGCCTCTGTTGCATTCTCCCTCTCCCTCTCATGCCTCTGGGTTCCGCCTCTGGGTTCAGCTGAGCCCTTGTGACCTGGGGCTCAGGCAGCCAGGTGTTTTCTGATAGGAGCTGCTTGTGGGAGGAAAGATGTTTCCTTGCAGTTCTGGCAGAGGGGTGGGGACTGCCCTACCATGACCGGTGGGGTGCAGGTGCCTCTGCTCCCAGGCTCCTGTCCTGCCACCTGGGCTGGCGAGCTGCTCTTTGGGGTCCTCTGGGGCTCTGGAAACCGTGTCTTCCCAGTGGGTGGTGTCTTTCCATTCCCCAAGGCTCCGCCATGACACAGGCTTGGGGGACCCTGGATAGGGGTGTGGAGGAGGAACCTGTGGGGCCTTGGCTGGGTGTTTGCTGTTGGTGACCTGTGTAACAGACACTGGCCCCTTCCTTCCCCATCAGATCTCCCCTGTCCCCAAGGAGCCAGTAACAGATGCTGGCCCCTTCCTACCCCATCAGATCTCCCCTGGCCCCAAGGAGCCAGTTTGGGAACCTCCATTTGTCGAGCGTGGGAGACTCAGACGGAGTGAATTGTACAAGAACAGAGCAGCAATTCCATCCAGGTCAGCTGCAGAACGTGGCAGAGGCAGCCAAGGTCTGTGCAGCCACTGAGGATGTGGACGGCTGTGGGCCGGGCTGGGATTTGCATTCTGGCCTCTGGCTCCCTTGTGGCCTGTTCTCCTCTGGGGGCTTTGAATTAAGGTAGTTCTGAGCCTCACTAATGGACTCTTCCCTTTTCCTGCAGCCCACAGAGGAGTCACACAGGCCTGCAATGGCAACGCCCATGCAGCCACTGGGGCCTGAGCAGGGATACAATTTCCTTTCTTTGAGCTGTGTGCTGGAGCAGGCTGTGGGAGGGACGTGGGAGGGGAGTCGCAGCTGCCGCCTGCCTGGAGGTTGGAGGGAGGCCGGAGGCTGGAAACCGTCTCTTGGCTGAAGTTTGCCTTGCGTGGAAACTTCACTTGGGCCTTGCTTTTTGCAGCTGGGGATGTGCCAGAGTCACTTTCGTTTGTGGGCAGCAGCCTGTCTCCATGCTGCTCTGTAACATGCTGGGAGAAACCGCTGTAGCCTCCTGGAGGCTACACCATCCACACTCCCTCCCCAGCCTCCTCCAAGAGGCTGTCTGGCAGCATGAAGCCACCAGGTCCTGTCCTCTGTTGCTATTGGCACAACGATAGGAGCTTTGTCCCAAGTCCTGCAGTCCTGGGACAAGCAAGGACCATGTTCCAGAGGAAGAAACTGAGGCTCAGAGAAACCAAGCTGATCCCCCAAGGTACATGCCAGCAAGTGGCAAGCTGAGATCTCAAACATTTCCTGTTAGAGCTTTGTAGTTGTGCCTAGTGGTTGGGTTCATCCCGACAAACTCATGCATGCTTGCAACTGATTTCAGTCCACGATCCCCAGTTTCCCTATGTCCTCCCTTCCCTCCCCTGTTCTCCTTCCTCTACTCTACCAGACTTCCTTATGGTGCCTATTTATTTATATCTGATTGATTGTTTTTACTTATACATAAAGGTGAAACTTCCTGTGGTCTATTTACGCATGCACAGAACATGATCTTTTAAGAATCCATTCTGCATTTCTTCCCCTTACCCATCCCTCCACTCTGCTGCTCCATCTTCTACATCACTGATCTTCCATTTACCTTTGTAATAGCCTATCTTTCCCCCCTTCTTTCTTCAATTTTACTCTAGCTTCTGCATATGAGAGAAAACATTTGACCTTTGAGTTTCTGAGTTCTGCTAAATTTACTTAGCATGATAGTCTCCATTTCCATCCATTTATTGGCAGATGCCATAATTTCATTCTTTTTATGGTTGAGTAGAACTTCATAGTATATATATACCCCAATTTCTTAATCCACTCATCTCTTGATGGCACCTGGGTTGATTCCATAATTAGCTGTTGTGAATTGTGCCTCTAGAAACATTGAGGTTGCTGTACTATAGTACGCCAATTTTAGATCTTTTTGGAAAATACGAAGGAGTGGGATAGCTGGGTCAATTTCAACTGGGATGTCCATGAGCAAAGGAACAGATAAAGAACATGTGTACACATACACAATGGAATATTGCTCATCCATCAAACGTGAGATCCTTGTTGGACAGAAGGCACTGGAGGACATTATGATAAATATAAGTCAGGGGGAGAAAGACAAACTGCATGTTCTCATTCGTATGGAATCTGAATAGTGGCTCTCAAGGAGAGTAGAACTGTGGTTGCTAGTGGCTGGAGACTAGGAGGCAGGGGACAGAGGCAGGATTGGATAGCTGGCACTGTAGTCCAGTCAGACAGGAGGTGTGTGTGCTGGCATCCCATAGCATCCATGTGGGTGACAAGTTTATGAAGCACTGGGTGAGAGGAGTGTGAACCCTCCAAACTCAAAGAAATGATAAATGTAAGAGATGGAAGTGCTTTCTACTCTGGTGTGACCAGTGCACATTGTATACAAGTGTTGCATTTCACGCTGCACCCCATAAATATGTATGATTATTATGTGAAAAAGAAAAAATGGAATGACAATGATATCCAGAAAACTGAGATAACATTTGTAGCACCTAGGCACTGTGGCGGCGAGGCAGACACAAGAAGTGCCGGGGGCCTTGTCCCTCGGTGTGCCCTGAGGTGGGGCTAGAACAGTTTCCGGTGGGTGGGTGGGGGACTGGATGGAAGAATTGTGGGGAGTCCTGCTGAGGCTCACGGTGGCCCGGCTGGTGTCAAATCCGCCTGCCTCCTGAGTCTGGGGCTGGGACTATACCCCCAGTGGGACCTTGCAGGTCATCTTGATGACGGTCCTAGGAGGAATGGCCAGGAGGGTGTCTTCTCTCCTCCATGGCTGTTTGGTCACACCTAGTGACATTCGCCTAAGATGTTGGGGATTTATGGCAATTGGTAGCAGGTATTTTAAGTTCTCCGTTTACAGCATGGGTCAAGTTCGAATCTTAAACCTCATCTGCCAAGGACATTCCCAAGAAACTGGAAGTGCAAATCTACTATTGGCTGGGCAAGTTACAGGCCCCGAATGTGTGCCTGGAAACTCCTGGGCATCCCTCCCATGGGCACCCCAGTTCTCCCTGGCCTCCCTTGGAGCACAACTCTGAAAGAGGATTTTTGTTTTGAGTTTAGTTTAGTTTTGTTTGTACTGGGGATTGCGCCACATTCCCCGCCCTTTTCTATTCTTTTATTTTGAGACGGGGTCTCCCTAAGTTTCTTAGAGCCTCACCATGTGGCTGAGGCTGGCCTTAAATTTGGGATCCTCCTGTATCAGCCCCCTGAGCTGCTGGGATTACAGGTGTGTGCCACCACACCTGGCCCGAGAAGAGCTCTTTTAGGAAAGTTCCCTTTGAGTCACAAACCCCTGGCCAGCCTCAGGCAAGTCACTTCCTTCTGTGGGCCCAAGTCTTCTCCTTCTCCTTTCCTTTTCACACTGTGACTCCCTGGAATATTCCTTCCCACTCAATTCCAAAATGCCTTGAGCCTGCTCATGATTTCAAAACGTGTAGTAACAAGAAACATAAAAGAAGACAGACTTTCAAAACTCAATTAAAAAGGGCCAAAGAATAGATGTGCAGGGTCCTGAGCGGAAAGAGACTGCAGCTGAGTACTCAGTTGTCTCTGAGCTTCCTAACAGCTGAGGCAAAAAGGGAAATGCCTTTTTTTTCCTGATAAAAGGGAGCTTCAGGTTTTTGTTAAGAGAGAGACAACTTCCTGGCACTGACAGAATGGATTCCTCAAATCCTATATCAAAGGTAGAAAGAAAAATGCCTGGCTGAAACTGTGGTGATGACACAGAATAGTTTCCAGATGGGCCTTTCTCCTGTTGCTCTGTAGTGCAGTTTAAGAGCTCAAAACATTACCTGTTATTCCAGGCAAGGTATCTCATTCCAGGAAAGGTAGTAAAAGTAGTTTAACTACCGATGAATTTGTAATGGTCTGAGAAGCCTCCTTGCCGAGGAGAATATTGAGACCTATGGGACTGAACAGCTAACCTCGCAAGTGTCGGAGGGCATAGGGGAGCTGGGCATTTCTGGATCACAGTCGTTTACTTTTAAATTCCATGAGGAGCCTGTTGTGTGGTTAGCATGAGGCTTTGGTGCTAGGATGGTCCCAGGCACACGGTGCAGAATGAACACACTTGGAGTCACATGGTAAGTCCTGTACCCTCGAAAGATGTGACGCAGAGGGCCACGGCCACTGCATGCGATTGCTGGTTTGGGTCTGGTGAGCCCCATCCCCCACGCGACTCTTCGTACTGTGCAGCTCCCCAGGTCTGGTCCCTGTCCTAGGATGGCAGATGCCTATTACAATCTGCCTATGTCTCTCATCTTCAGAGCACCAGGCGAAAGGTGGCCAGGGCCAGAGAAGGGCCAGAGTGACTGACCAGTGACCCTCAGCACCCACCTGAGTAGGCAGGTGTCCAGGACCCAACAAAATTAGTTCTGGGTACCACCTGTCTGCATGAGCATTACTGCTGGGTAGGGGGACCTCTGTAGGGACAGGGCTTCGGTGGTCAACCGGGGCTTCTGTGAAGAACCGCCTGGGAATCTGGGAAATGCCTGCCCCTCCCTCTGTAGGGCAGGGCTCCCCACCACCCTCCCACTGCACCCCTATCTGTGTGCACTGCAGCAGAGCCTGGGCATCTGTCAGCCCAGCCTGTGGGACCCAGCTTGCCTCAGAGCTCTGTGGTCACTGGACGAGGAATGGAGGCTGTGCCCCTAGGGACAGGACAGGCACCCATGTTTGTCACACATGTGGGCTCATGGGAGAGTTCACAGCTGTACACTTCTGGGCTCAAATCCTTTACCTTTAATTATGGGGATTCCTGAATGGTCCTTCTCCGGGTTCCAGTGGAGACCACGAGGTAACATCCCCAGCCAGACCCCACCTAATCTGAGAAAACTGCAGGGTGACTTTAAAGGATCTGAGGGGCTCTGGGGCAACAGAAGGCACCCTGGCAATTGATGGGGCAGTGTCTGAAAGTGAGCTCCCATGGCGGCAGGTAGGACCACCTACCTGCTCAAGACCCTGGGTGCCTCCAGGCCCAGCCTCTGACCTGGGAATCGAGAATTTCTAGGAAGAACTTCTGCGAACCAGGACTTTTGTCAACCCCAAGTAAGTGATTCTGGCATACTCAACTTGGGCACCTTCTGAGGACCTCAGGGCCCTGGAGCTAGGAAGGGGCACTGCTAACGTCCAGGCTGAAGGGCTGGGCTGGTCACAGAGGCCACAGAAAAAGCTGCATGGGGTCAGCATCCTCCTCTGGCTTCCCCCACATCCCCTTTCTAGACTCAGCCCAAGGGCACCCAAGGGTGACATGTCCACACTGGGGCACAGGGCAGGGGCAGGGATCTGCAGGAAGTGGGGAATGCCAGAGCCCCAGGGGACAAGGGGGCATGTCTGTTTTCCTTATAGATAAGAAGACAGTCTCTGGTCTTGATTTTCCAAGGGGTGACTTGTGTCTTGTCTGTGAACACACTGTCCCTGCCTTGGCAGGAGACCCGGGGTCCTACAGGCCTGACGGGTGCAAAGGAAGAGACCATGCTGGGCACTAGGCCCAGGGAGTGGAAGGGACTCTGTCAGGGTGACCTAGAGACACAGCAGATAACAAGGGACCCTGCTCCACCTCTGAGGTGCAGCTTCCCCTCCTCAGGAAGAGGAAGGAGAAAAAGGGAAAGCGCCTGCCCATCCCAGGACACCCAGGGCCAGGTCTCTGACTTCCAGAGGGTTTGTTTTGCTGCAGCCCCAGCCTTAGGCAGGATCCACATTTGCACATTTGTGCTGAACCAGCTCCGGGCCTCCTCTCTGTTGGGCAGAGGGGCCCGACTTCCCGAGGGCAGGGCCTGGCTCCAGCTCCAGGGTAGAGCCCAGCCAGGCGCTCCTGCTCCCATCCTCTGCCCTGCAGCTGGTGCACTGGTCACCTGGGAAGGCTTCTCCAGCTGGCCTCAGGAGCCCCTCCTCATGACTTGCAGGTGGCCCCTGCCTTTTCCCTCCCACCTGCTGGCTGAGCTCCAAAGAGTAGCAGACCACAGGGGGGCATGGCAGGTAAAAGATCTTGGGGGATCTTCAGGGAGGTTTGGGAATTTTCTCCCCCCTACATGAAGCTTCTTGGGTATCGTCTCACGGAATCTCATAACCTCTCTGGGGGGGTCATTGTTCCCTAGGTTCCATAGTAAACCTGTTTTACATATGGGTAAACTGAGCCCCGAATGCTTTGTCCATAGGTTGCACCACCAGTAGGAACGGGCAGGGGCATCTCTAGGTCAATGGCTCTCACACTTTACCGTATGTGTTGGTAACTCAGGGAACGATGGCATCACAGTGCTGATTCAGTACACGGCAGGCCCTAGAGTCCACATTTCCAACAGTGTCCTGGGTGCTGTTGATGCTGCTGGTGCTGGGAGCACACTTGGAGAAGCAGGCTCTGACTTCTAGAGGGTTTGTCCAGCTGCAGACTCGGGGTTCTCCTGCGTGGCTGCAGGCAGCCATCATCTGGGGAACTCTGGAAAAGATGGAGGCCTATTCTCCCCTGCAGAGGCTGGAGCCTCCCCAGGTGACTCCTGGGTGCAGTGAAGTTTTAGACCCACCACTTCTCAAATGTCAGTGTGCATCCAAATGCCCCAGAGATCTTCCAGTTAATTCTGGAGCCCCTGGCTGGAGAGCCATCCAGACCTTTTGGCATAGTTGCACATGGAAAGCACCCAGCTCAGTCCCTCTAGCCTGGGCTGAAAGGTGAGCGTGGGGCCCTGAGGATCCCTCGTGGCACTTTGGTTCTAGGAGAGCCAGGTGGCCCAGGTTTGCGTGAGACAGGGCTGGCGTGGAAGTCGGAAGTGCTTGAGGAGGCCAGATGCGTCTCAGACTCTCTCCCTGGCAGGGACGGTCGCAAGCAGGAACATCTGCTTAGGCATTCTCACATTTGAGTTTGGTGTGGAGTAAGAGTTACATCACTGAATCCTGTCAGACAGCCGTCTGTTGCCCGGGTAACACCTGCAGCTGCCAGAAGAGAGAGGTGGTGCTTCCAGGCCCTTCCCCTGGTCTCCAGTGAGGTGTTTCCTTCTGGAAAGCGAAGTCTGGAACTGCTCCCACAGGCCCCATGTGTGCGTGAGTTTATCATGTTAAATGTTAAGTGACCGGAATGTTCCTAGATCCCCTCCCTGCATGGATGCAGCGAATGGTTCCGTGCGTGCCAGGCGCTGTGCGAGGTGCTGGCTGTCCATGGCAAAGCAGCTGCGTCCAGCTGCACCTTGAGCAGGACAGGGTATGGGCCCTGTTGCCCCCCTTCTTGTCTCCATCCTCAGCAGTGAGCAGGTCAAGGCACTGTGCCTGACCTGGAGCCAGCACACAGGGCTAGTGCCCTGGGCAGAAGGCAGGAGAGCTGCTGTGGGTTTTCTCAGAACCAGAAAGGAAGCCTTGATGGGCAGGTATTCCCAGAATCCAGGGACCCTGAGGCCTTGCTGGCTAGTATGCAGTCCTGGAGACCTTGGTGACATGGTTGCCCAAGTGTACCGATGGCCCAGCATGCAGGCTGAAAGGGTCCAATCTGGCTGGCAGTCCTGGGCCACCCCTGCAAGGAACTGGAAGAGCACCCAGGGAGAATGATTCAGTTCTCATGGGAGAGGGCTGGAGAAGCGTGTGCTTGATGTTGTGGGCTCCAGGTGTTATAGGACCCTGGAGGGCTGGTCAGGGAAACTGAGTCAGAACACAGTTCCCACAGACCTGGGCCATGTCAAGGCAAAATGTTTCAGAGAATGATACAGGTGCAAACCCAGGTCCCCACAAGCATCAGGGAGCAGGTCTAGCAGCAAGACCCACCCCGGGTTATAGCTGCTGGAGAGATGGAGGGGGCAATGGGCTCCCACCAGCTTCCAGTCCCTGGAGGGCCACGATGTTCTACTGCTGTCCCCTCTGGCAGCATTTGGCTCTTACACCTCCAAATCTGCATCAACCCAGGCTTGGGGTGGGGCTGTACAGGTGGTAGGAGGCTGGTGTCTGGTTTATTCACACGCCCTCACCACCCCTGCTGAGGGGAGGATTTGCCACCCATTTCACAGACGTGCAGCCAAGGGCGGAGCGGGATGCTTCATTCCTTTCATTCCTTCACCCAGCAAGTGCCTCCCAAGGGGCCTCGCTCCAGGCGCTCCCACAGAGCACACCACTGCCCTCCTGGTGTGGCCATCCTAGGCCACACTCTGAGCTCTGAGTGAGGTGGCATTTGATGCTGCAGCTGGTAGGGGCTGTAGAGGAAGGAAAGAGGACAAGGGGAGCAGCAGCCCTCGGCCGGCCGGTGGCTCTCTGCAGAGAACTCAGGAAAGGCCTCGCGGACACAGCAGCATTGGAACAGGGCCCTGAAGGGGAAGGCCACCAGCATCACAGATCAAGGGGACAGCAAACACAATGAGAGGACCAGCACAGCGGAGGGGTCAGGCGGCTGGAGCCAGGTGGGCAAGGGGTCAGGCAGGGAAGCTGAGGGAGTGCATCTTCCCTCTGCTGTAGGGGCCCAGGGTGGGAGCAGGAAGACCAGAGAGGATGCTCAGGGTCAAAGTAGTCTCATTTGGAGATTCCTACAGGCCCAAAACAGGCTGAACCGGAGGATCAGAACAGAGCAGCGAGGAGGGAGGAGACTTTGGACTGACCCGAATCGTGCTTCAAGTTCCAAAACACAATAAACAAAACTGGACTCGGCATCTCCTTGAGAAAGCCCTCCCGGGCCTCAGCTCTGGGAAGGCAGTGGAGTCCCAGCTGGTAGGGCACAGAGCCCCGGGGAAGCAGCGTGACAGTGTCACCCAGAGCTGGGTAGGGACAAATTGTACTCCGTGCCTCTATGACCCACTGTAGGTGAGATTGTGCTTCACGAGAAAGCATCTAAGCCTGCTTAGGGTTTGCATTTCTGCTTCTTAAAAAAGATTGATAAAGAGTCTCCTCGGTGCTCTCCGGAGGGGCTGCCTCCTCCTCACTCCCGCACGCCTGCCTGAGTCACGATTAGCCCAGGCTGTCCCATTGTACCTCAGGGAACAGCGCGCAGTGAGATGGCACTCACTGCCCTCGCTCTGGGAGAGGTGGGGTGAGCCTCGCTTCCGCGGCTGCACACTAAATGCCCCATCTTGCTGTCAGCAACACAATGACTCCTGGGGTCTTCTGTGTGGCTAAAGGCTCCAGCCTCACCCCCTGGCCTCCCTTCAACCTGGGATCACCCCCGCCCAGCCCAAGAACTGGGGAGCCATGGGCAAATGCAGCAATGGGGGCTCCGTGTGGAACACCTAAGGGTACCCCAATGTTCCTGTGTCTGCCTCTGCCCTGCTGGGCTGTGGCTGTCTCCCCCCAGACCCGTGTGTTGTTTGCCAGGAGGTGTTGGGTGGCGTGCTGGGCCCATGTATGTCGCCTGTGTGGACAGGCCAACGGGAATGAGGTCCTGCCCAGAGGGACAGTCTTGAGCTTCCCTCTGGATGTCCTCATTCGTTCGCTCCGCACACTACAGCTGCTTGGCTTCTAGCTCTCAAGGGGGCCACCTGCACCCTCCACCAGCCACAGCCCGGCAGGAAGTCACGCCCTACTCTACCAGCAGACATCCCATGTCACTGACATCTCCAATTCGTGGCTCCCACCGCCATTCAAGCTGCCACCACCCCTTGCCTGGAATATTGCCAGTAGCCAGTTGGCTGCCACATGGCCACCAGTTTCCCGGCCGGTCAGCGCACAAAAGTCAAAGTGATCCTCTTAATTGGTAAATTGGATCTTGCTGCTTTGCTGTTTAAATCTTATCCGTGGCTTCCCTTTGTACTCAGTGGGTAGAAAAAGCACCTGTTTTCCCGTGCTGGGCCTTATTGGCTCAGTCTGGCTTCCCCTTGGACATCAGGTGGCGTCTCTGGCCAGCCCTGCTCCCCCGGGGCCCCTGGCCCTCTGTGTGGCTGGCTCCTTGTGGTTCAGTTCTCCAGATCAGTGCCCCTGGCCTTGGAGAGGCCCCTGCTCTGGTGTCTTTTCTGTCCACTGAGAATCTCTCCCTTACTGGACTCTATTTGGGATCAAATAAGATGACCCTGCGGGAGAGGCAGACAGCTGACCTAGCATGAACGTCCGTGGGTTTGCGTGCTTGCTCTGCTGGATGTGGGGATTGCTCCTGAAGGAAGGCAAGCCTCCGTCACCCTCAGCCACCCTCGTCCTGCCTTCCCCTGCCTGGGAGCCAGGGTAGCCTCAGCCCAGGGCGATGCCTGCAGCAGTGCCTGACGTTTGTGGGTCGAGGGTTCCCAGGGTCCCTCCACACCCTGAGCCTGGACCAGAGCCCGCCCACTGTCCCTGAAGCTGCTGCCTGGGGGAAGGCTTTCCGTGCACTCAGGATTGGAGAGAGCTTGGCTAGGGGCAGGCTAAAGACAGAGTCACAGACAAAGCAGTGGAATGGATCACATCACTTTGTCCATGCCAAGGGAATGACAGCAATGGTCCCATGGAGGGAGGGGCCCTCTGCGTCACACCTCCTGCCAGGTGGCCATAAGACCCTGGGGCTCACACATTGACCAGTACTGAACGGGGCTCCCAGGACTCCTCGTCTGCTCGGCCTGCATAACAGAGTGCCACTGGCTGCGTGGCTTCCATGACAGAAATTTATTTCCTGTCCTCAGCTTGCAGGTCACCCCTTGGCACTGTGCCCTCGCCTAGTGTGCAGCTGTGGAGGAAGAGCATTGTGGTCTCTCTTCTTTTCAGGATAAGGCACGAATCCTGTCATGTTAGGGCCCCACCTTCAGGGTCCCTTAACCTTCACTAGCTCCTTAAGGAGCTCCCCTAACAGCCGCACTGGAGGTTACCAGCTTCTACATGCAATTTAGGGGGTACGGGGGATGCAGTTGGGTACAGGATGGCTGTCATCTTCTCCCACGGTTGTACTCTGATATGTGTTCGTCTCCATGTTGGATTTGAGTCAGTCCAATGACCACTTTACCTCGGTCACCTCCTCAGAATCATGTCTCCAAGTTGTCACATCTGAGCCCTGGAGGTGAGGGTTCCAGCATATGCATTTGTGGAGGGGACTGGGAGAGATGTCCCTGTGTGCAGGATGACCTGACGTGCCAGGTGGATGGAGCCCTGGGGACAGTGAATGGGACCTGGCTGGGAGGTGGTCTAAGTCTCTGTGGGTGGAACCGGGGAGTCCTGCCCTCCCCTGGCCTCCATGGCCTCACCTGTAAGATGAGAACCTTTGCCTTAAGGAATAGCTCTGGGAAAAGCACCAGAGCTATCTGGCCATTGTGCGACGTGTCCACGGGGCAGAGATGTGTCCTTTGGGTCTGAGGTGAGCTTCAGACAGACTTTTCTGGACAGAAAGGTGACATGTGTGAGAGTGAGGCTGGCAGGGTCTGTGCCAGCTGCCCTCGGTCCTTAGCACTCTCTCCCCCTTGGTGGAGTCATACACGTGGCTGCCATCATCCTAGAAGGAGTTGACCCATTTTCTTCCTCCTTGGCAGGAGGGGTTCAGGAGCATAGGAAGCCTGACTGGGAAGGGAGAGGACAGAGATCAGGCTAGTGGCTGCAGGCTGCCTGATGGGGTCCCTGCAGGCCAGGATTCTTGCTGCAGTGTGGCAGCTGGGAATTTGCACCAGCACTGGGTGGGTCTGGGCTGCAGTGACCCCCTGAAAGCCGTGGGAAGACTGCATGATCCTCTGGGCCACCTCCCCAGTGTTTCCAGGAGGTGGCCAGCAGCCTCATTATCCACTGATTTGATGGCCATGCATTCGTTCACTGGGAATTAGCTTTAAAAGGTAGAGAAACAGTGACAAAAGACAAAGTGGGAGGGATCACACATCCCATTTGCAAAGCTTGCAAGAAGGTGTGATGCTGGCAGAGGGAAGGACACGCATGCAGGGAGCAGAAGTCAGTCCTCACGTGTGTGGGCACATGACGCTTGACCACGGGGAGAGGAGGGAGAGACACACAGGGAGGGAGCAGAAGTCAGTCCTCACGTGTGTGGGCACCTGATGCTTGGCCACGGGAAGAGGAGGGAGAGACACACAGGGAAGGAGCAGGAGTAAGTCTTCACATGTGTGGGCACATGACGCTTGACCATGGGGAGAGGAGGAGAGACACACAGGGAGGGAGCAGAAGTAAGTCCTCACATGTGTGGGCATGTGATGCTTGACCTCAGGGAGAGGAGGGAGAGACACACAAGGAGGGAACAGAAGTCAGTCCTCACATGTGTGGGCACATGATGCTTGACCACGGGGAGGGGTCTTTTCCACAAATGGCACCAGGACAACTGGATGTCCACAAGCCAACGATGGCAGTTGGAACTCACCTTGCAGCACACACTCAAAAGGGACCTGAGACCTCAGAGGAAAAAACGGAAGTGTGAGCTCTGAAAAAAATCAGAGCCACTCCTCACTATTGTGGGTTTCTGAGACAGCTTTCTGAGACAGGGACAAAGAAAAATAGACCAAGTAGACTTCATCAAAATCAAAAATTTCCATCACCATGATGAAAGTGAAAAGAGAGCCCACAGAATGAGAGAAAATATTTGCAAATCATACATCCAGTTAGGGACTTTATGTCCAGAATAGAGAATTCTGACTTGATAACAGACAACTCAACTGATAAATGAACAAAGGATTTGAAGAGACATTTCTCCAAATAGACATTTCAGTGAATACAAACATACATTTGTCCAAAATGTACAAATGGCCAATAAGCTCAGGAAAAGATGGTTAGCATCAGCAGCTGTGCGGGAGACACAGATCAAAACCACACTGAGATACTGCCTCACCCACTAGAACAGCCACACACACACAAAAAGGACCATGACAAGTGTTGGCAAGGATGTGGAGAACTGGAGATTTAGTAGCTCGCTGGTGGGAGTGGAAAATGGTGCTTCCGCTCTGGAAAGTCTGGCAGGTCACCAAAGAGTCAGACCGCTGCCCCAGCAGTTCCTCTATTAGGAGAAATGAAAATATGCATCTCACACCAGTTTGCAAGTGAATGTTCATCGCAGCATTGTGATAGACAAAAACTGGAAGCAACGTAATCGTCGGTCGACTGGGGAGCAGATAGGTAAGATGTGAAATTATTCAGAAAGGGATGCACCACACCTGAACCTCGAAAGCACTATGCTAAGCACAAACGGGGTGCAAAAGGCCACACAGTTTAAGACCCCATTTGGATGGAAGATGCAGACTGTGCTTGTCCACAGACAGGAAGGAGAGCTGTGCTCGCGGGGCTGGGGTGAGGGGCCGGGGTGATGTTAACGGGTTCAGGAGTTCTGTGGGGAGAGCCAGACGTTCTGGGATTAGGTCGCGGTGATGGTGTGCAACTCCGAAGTACTGGATTCTACATCTTGACAGGGCGAATTAATAAAGCTGTAATGTAAAGGAGGGGAGGGAGGGTCTTGATCTCTCAGGTTCGTCTCACGTGTGTAAAATGATTAGTTCCAGCCCCACAGAATTACTGCCAGGTTAAAATAACGTAATGTAAGGGAATAACAGTTCAGAGCGTCGCAACCGTGCTGAAGCTGTGAGCCGCTCTGATGTGCCGCTGCTGCTTTGTTAGTGTTGTGTGGGAGGCTCACAGGCTTGAGTACCTGCGTGAGCCTGTGTGGTATTTTACAGATGTGCAGGCCCCTGTCTGCCCCACTGCCTGATGGCTGCTAAGCAGGAATGCCCACGGGGAACCTGCAGATGAACTCTGGCCCCCTTCCTGGGTGGGTCCTTGGTGTCACACTGCAGTGGGTGGGGCTTAGACCTGGGGTGGCCCTGGAAAAACCTAGGGGACAGGTTGGGAAGAGGCCACGCAGCACATCCTGGGCTGTGCCCAGGCGAAGGGATGTCTTTACCATTGGTCCTTCTCCTTCCTAGTGCCCCACCTGCTGTCTCAGAATTACCCTGTCACCTCCTACCCAGCCTGGCCCTTCTGCAGGGACCTCTTCCTAACATGAGTGTCTAAGGACTGCTCCTTGCTTCTGTCCCCTCCTAGGCTCAGGCTCCCCATGTCTAGTCCAGGTCAGAGAGAAAACCTTGTCCCACCCCCAGGGTCAGCATGTGAGGGATGGGATGGGTCCTACCTGGTCCCATTTCACACTTGCTGGACTGTGGCCAGTGGGAAAAGTCACTGAAGTCCAGAGGGGATGTTGAGGAGAGCAGCAGGAGAGGCTCCCTCCTGTGCAGCTGGCCAACGGGAAGATCCAGCTCTGCTCCTAGCTGTCCACCCATTGCCACTGGGCATGGAACATGACCAGGGTGGTAAGGTCGCCCAGAGCAGCCTTCCCATGTGAAAGGTGAGGCACTGAGGCCCCAGGAAGCCCTGGGACTTGCATAAGACAGCAGCGACCTGGGCACAGAAGCTCACGGAGGAACAAAGTGTGAGAATGTGCCAGGCGCCACGACCGTCACTTGAGGCCGAAAGCAAGTTTCTCCAGGATGAGCCCCAGCAGATTGTCACCCCTGCCAGCCCTGCGGTCTGCCTGACGTTCTTGCTGTTCTTCCTGAAGTCCTGGCCCCTTGGAGCTGTTGGCTGGCTGATCCCCATGTCACCTCCAGGGACCTCCCCTGCGCCCCCCCACCCCCGCATGCCTCCATCCCTTTCATCCCAACATGATGTTTCATAATTCTTTGCTCCTTTGTTCATGGTCTGCCTCTGCTTGGAACTTGAGGTCCCAGTGGAACAGTGGGGTGCTGTGTTCAAGGGCCTGGCCCCTGGCAGCTGCCCCAGGGAGGCTGGTGGATGAGTGACCCCACCTGACAGTTTTGAAAGCTGGGGAGACAGTAGAGCAGGCTGCTCAGTCCCAGTTCCCCCTCCTTGCTGTGTGATGGTCTCTGAACCACAGCAAGTTACCATCCCCGGACCTCAGATTTCTTATGTGTAGATACGAGGGTGGAGCAGAACCGCATGTGAGAAACTTCTAGCAAGCTGCCTGCCTCAGAAAATGTTCAACAGTTACTCATGGGTGACCTTGCGAGGGGAAGTTTGGCCAGTGAGACATGTGTTCAGGGTGCCTGCCAACTGTATCGTGGGCTCTCACCATCTCCGATTTCAGAATGTGCTGAGGTATGAATGAATGAATTATTCAGTACTCTTTGTCTGAGGCAGAGACTGGGCTTTCTTCTGCTCTTGTTATGCGTTTTTAGACTCAGACTGTGGTGGGGACACATGGCTTTCTTCATCCGTACCTGTAAGTCAAAAGGGCGTCTGACAAGTGATTCTTATCCCCACTTTGTGGGTGAGGTGACAGAGGCTCAAGGGGTGGATGGGTGTGATTCTTGCCATCTCGGGGCTGGTCCACAGGACTGACAGACAACGCCTGGGCCGTGGTCCCTGCAAGCCAGCCTGCCATGCCTTGGGTTGCTGGCACAGGGTGGTACTTCTGTGAGCTCATGCTGTGTCCTGGCCTGGGAGCCCTGGGAGATGAGCTGAGCTTGGGCCCCAGATGAGGCCCCGAGCTTGGGCCTGGACAGGGAGGGGAGAGCTGGGAGCACTGAGGAGCCTGGAGAGGGCAAGGGCTGCTGGTCCAGGAGGGGTGCTCTTCCTCCCAGCTTCCCTCTCCTCCATCATCCCACCTGCGCGTCTGCATTCTTCCACTCCTGGTGAGGAGGGTGCCCAGATTCTGACCTCGGGAAGTTCCTAGCAGCAGCCTCTTCATCTTTCATTAGGAAGGGACAGGAGAGGGCATTTTGGAGTTGTGAGCCCTAGGCTCGGGGGTGTGGCTGGCCAGGGGGCCAGGCGAGTGGAATTGGCCCTGCTCGTGTCTGAGATGCAGACTTGGCCTCCTCCTGGGATTTCCCCCTCAGCCCCATCACTTGGGCTGGGGGGCTGGGAGGCTGGGGGGCTGGGAGACAGCAGGACGCTCCGATCCTGCCGGCTGGCTCTGTGCTGCCGTAGGCCCCGCCCCCTCCACTGGCAGGTGATGAGGAAAAGGCTCTGCAGGCAAAGCGCAGGAAGGTGAGGGGCCAGGAGCACACAGACACAGGGTGAACTGTACAGTGGCTGTTCTCTCGGTTCTCCGTTATCAGTACATAAAGAGCATATACTCTTTTCTTATTATTTTTACTCCACTCTGTCATGGGGCTGCTGAGACTCAGTGTCTAGAATCAGGAATGGAAGCATGGCCTTGGAAAGGTCTTTGTCACCTCTGTCCCTGTGCTTCTGCTTCCCCCAGGAGCCTGGAAGATGACTGAAGCCCAAGGGCAGATGCCACTTCCCTGCTGCACCCCAGGTAGTACCTCCCCCTGCCCATACACCCGAGGGCTTGCCCCACCTCTTGTAACCTGGTTGCTTAAAAGGAGCTGGGGAGGAGCTGGGCCCCCAAGATTGCCCTCTCTGTGCAGGCCTTCCAGCAATGAGCGAGTCTGCTAGAACCCAAGAACCCTGGCCGTAGAACCTGAGATGGGAAAGGAACTTGGAAATGACTGATCAGCCCGGTGCGGTGCTGCACACCTGTAATCCCAGCAGGCTTGGAGGCTGAGGCAGGAGGACCAAAAGTTCAAGACCTGCCTCAGCAGCTTAGCGAGACCCTGTCTCACAATAAAAAACAAAAGGGGTTGGGGATGTGGCTCAGTGATAAAGCACCTCTGTGTTCAATTCCCCGTACTTAAAAAAAAAAAAAAAGAAAGAAAGAAAGGATATGCTTGATCATCCTGTTCAGCTCACACATGATCTCTCTTTAGTTGCAGACAGGGAGGCTGGCTTGGGAACATGGCATGATGTGTCCGGACCCTAGAGCCAGCCACTGCAGAGAGCCCTGGGACTCATGCTCCTGGGCTCCCACACCAGGGCTCATTCTGCATGCCCAGACCCCAGCAGTAATGGAGACACTGTCAGGAGAACACAGCGCCAGGAGGCTTGCTCAGCAGAGGCTGTGGACCTGTCACCCTGTCCCCTGGACACTTTAGGGAGCTGCCCAGGGATACTGAGGCTACCAGGGTAGAGCTAGGGCATGGTGATCACCTACTGATGTGGGCTCTAGGCTGTGGGGATGTCACTAGCCTCTGTGGAGGTGTGTGCACACTGGAGGAAAAGCCATCCCCTATTTCTCTTTCCATCCTGTTTCCCAGGGAGGCTCTGAGAACAACATGTGTGAGTGTGCCTGGGCCCCAGGAGGGGTGGGGTGTGGAAGGAGGTGGCCTGGCACACGTGGAGCACCCTCCTAGGCAGCATTGGCCCCCTCGCATGCTGGGGGTACATGAGTGCTGATGGAGGTGTCGGCCAAGTCTGGAAGGGCCCTCCGGGGTCTGCAGAGGGTGACTGTGCCAGGGCCTGAGAACTCACCTGGTCTCTCTACTCATCTCTCTGAGCGGGAGGCAAAGGGTGAAGACCTTCTTCAAGGTCGTGCAGCTAGACCAGGGGCAACTGAACATGGCAGGAAAACCTGAGCCAGGGTCCAAGGAGTCTGTGGGTAGCCACGTGTGTTCTTCAGTCCACTCCCCAGCCAGAGAGGGTTCCAAGAGCTAAACGCTGAACCTAGTGTTGAAGCAGTGCCTGCATCTTCAATGGGACAGGTGTAACCAAGGGACAAAGAGGCAGCAGGGTGCAGCAGAAGAAAGGTGCCAGGCCTCAGCGGGGCCCAACCTGAGTTAAAATCCCAGTGCTCTAATTCTCTTGCTGTGTGACTTTGGGCAAGTTTCCAAGCCTTTCTGAATCTCAGGTGCCCCCATCTATAACTGGAAAGACAGCTTTACCTGCAAGGGTTATGAGGAATGAGACACATTGGTCACATTGGTGGTATTTGGCATTCAAATTGCAGCCACTATAATATCCCAAGCTGTCTTCTCAGTGGGAAGAGTGGCTGCTGCAGGTTGGCTGTGTGGCTTTGAAGAGCACTACCCACCCAAATCCAGGCCTGGCAGCCACTGTGACCTGGAAGGGGGTGAGCAGGAGCTGGAAGAATCCTGGGAAAGTCTGCTCTGGGGTTCTGGTACCTGCTGGTTCCCCTACTCTGACCCCAGAGTGAAGCCGGGACTCAGCAGAGCAAAGGGAACTTCTGCCACCCGGCAGTGGGGCTGCTCAAGGTGGCCGGGATGGACAGACCAGGGCTTCCCAACCTCAAAGCCTTAGGGCTGGGAGGAGACAGAAGCAAGCACAGCATCTCAGAGGTGAAAGATGGTATTAGCCAGCTCCACTGTCCCTGGGTGCCCATGGGGCATTGCTTCCAGAAGCCCAAAGCCGCAGATACTCAGATCTTCTGGGCAAAACGGGCTACACGCACCTGAGCATGTCCTCCCAGGCACTTTCAATCATCTCTAGGTGACTTCAACACCTAACACAGCCTAATTGCCGTGTAAATAGCTGCTAATCGTATTGTTTAGGGAATAATACAAGAAAAGGAGTCTACGTGCTCAGTACAGTTTAAAGAGTGTTTCTGATCCTTGGTCACTGGGGTCTGTAGATGTGGAACCTGTGGACAGACCTGGTGGATATGGAGGGCGCTGACCATGGGTTGGAACCTGAGCAGGGCTTGGGCGGGGCATGTGAGCCGCCTGTCTTCTCCCTGTTTGTGTCTTGTTGAGCAAAGCGTCCCTTCTTCTGCCACCAGGAACAACCCGCTCCCTCGGCCCATCCTTTTCTGAAGCTGGGTGATGCCATCCTCAGGACTCTGTCCTGCTCTCTCTCACTCCGTGCATTCTCCCTGGGGGCCCCGCCATGCCTGGCTTCCCCACCATGCCTGGCTTCCCTGCCTGGACTCCCCAGCTGCCTCTCCAGGCCCCCACCTCAGCCCTGTGCTTCATCCAGACACCCAGGAGGCCTCCTGGGCATGTGCACCTGGCCATTCTGTAGGATCTCGCCCACCTTCCCCTCTCGCTGCTGCCCTTAGCTCTTGGCTCCATCTCCTCAGGGCACCCCCACTCGGCCCTGAGTTCCTCCTCTCCCTCTCCCTCTGCAGCTCAGGGCTGTGCCTTATTCCACCCATGTCACCCTGTGGCTCTGTCTGTCCTCCTGCAGCAGTGTGAGCTTTCTAACGTGGGCATCCATCCTCCCTTTCCTTCTGGGTGGACCCGGGTCCCCACACAGCCCGAAAGGCCCTTCCTTCGCAGCCTGCCTTCCCTCACACTCTCTCCATGCCCACACAAATCTGTCAGTTCTTTCCCGTTCTGTGGCCACCTGCGTGGAACACTCTGTCCCCTGCAGCTGCTGGGGAAACTCACAGCTCCTTCAACGCACAACTCGATGCTTCCTTAACAAACACTCCCCATGCCTGGCCGTGGACGTAGGAGCCTCCACCACCCCCACTCCATGTCCAGCCCTGGATGGGTCCTGCCTTTGTTGGTCTGAACAGGTTGAGGGCAGGGATTCTGGCTGGGTGCCCTGTGCCTGTCACAGTGCGTGGTATGCTGCAGATACTCAGTCGTGTCTGTTGGATGCCTGAATCTGGTCAGGAGGGAGCGGGGTCACTATAGTGGAGTGCTCAGGGGAGTCTGAAAGGGGCACATTTAGGGAACATTGAGGGACAGTGTAGCCCACAAGGAGAATGAGCCACAGGACACATTACCCAGAGAAGCACCAGAGATCAATGAAAAACTGCCTGCCATGTGTCAGATACACTCATAAATGACGGATCCACTATGGGATGAGGGGACACCTGTACCTGAGGCTTAGGACAAAGGCAAAATTACGTCTTCCTGCTGGTGCCCATGTTCTGTGGGGTCCCTGCCCCAGGCAGCTCTTCTGTGTACTCTAGTTCTTTTGGGGGCTGTGTATTTGAAGTCCCTGGCAATGTGCAGGGGACTTGACTTTGGCCCAGTGGGTCCCCCCTTGAAGACATGAGGTGCTCTGCACAGCTGACAGTGTCTTGCCTTGCGGAGTCCATCTCCCTGTCTGCGTGAGCACCTGTGAAGCGACAGGCTGCCAGGGACCCGGTAAGTGTGTATCAGCAGGGTGCAGCAGGGTGGCACCAGCGGAGCTGTCATCAGAAGCCTTTAGCCCTGATTTGGGGAAGATGCAGTGGCCCTGCTGTGCAGGTGGGAAATGAGGCTGGAACATGGGGGACTGTGTTCATCCAAGGAATGCTCTCCCATGAGGGGAGTCTGGCTCAGGCCACCCCACCACGGAGACCTCATCTGGAAAGATCACGCTGTGCTGCCTCCTGCAGTCCTTGCCCAGAGCTTCGAGACACTCTTCCCCAGCCCCCCTGGAAGAAATGCCATCTCGCGCCTGCTTTCTCATGTGTGCCCTGAGCTGCCACCATCATTCAGCTGATGTCAGGTCGTGGTGGAGAAGGGCTAAAAATAGCTCTGACTCCTCTGCTGCCCTCAGCCACTGTGTTGGCAGTGGGTCCTCCACCTTCCCTCCATGCGTTGTGGGGCATGTAGAGTTCTCCAGAGTAGCCCAGCCACGGAAGGTCCTAGAATCCACTCTTGTTCTTGTAGAGAGCCTGTGACCCTAGTGGGGACTGCGTTGGTGCTCTGTTCCTGGCTATGCAAGCTTGGCGGGCCCCTTTAGCTACCCAGACTTTGCATTTTGGGTGGTTTTGAGGGAGCTGGAAGGTGGGGCCTATGCCTGGGTGCTGGGTCCACTGCTCTGTGTGAGTGTCAACCTGCTAGAGCTGAGAGAGCCCTTGAGAGGTCATGGCTCCAGCCCCTGCCCACTGTGAGCTGGAGTATCTAGCAGCTGCAGGAGACCACTTTCTATTTTCTCAAACTGCTCAGGGATGAGCAGAAAGCCTGCTCCCCGTGTGTGGTTGGTAAGGGTCCTCTCTTGTTCCATACAAATCTTTCCTGCTTTGACTGAACTCCAGCCCCAGCTGACTGTCTACCTCTGGGGGGTTACATGGCCTGCATTGGACGCTGGGGTTGCAGACATCTCATGATTAAAGGAGAGCAGCTTCCCATCAGAGCTGGGGCAAGGCTCCAGCACGCTTCTCCTGGACATCTGCCAGGCGGGCACCCGGGCCCGGGCGTGCAGACTCACATCCTGGGAGTTCAAATCTAGTTGGAAGCCATCTAGTTTGTAAGTGGCTTTGGCTCAGGGGAGATGTAAGGCTAGGAGGAGCAGAGGTAATGGCAGCTCTAGGATGGGAAACAGAGGCATGTGAAGCAGCCAGGCAGACAGAGGCTTGAGTCTGGCTTTGTAGGGTGGGCGGACACCTAAAATTTCCTGATCTGTAAAACAGGCTAACAGATGATCTAGTTCTAGGGTTGTTGAAAGGAGAGAATGGGGCGGGGAGAGAGGGATGGAGAAGGAGAACGAACAGATCAGGAGTGCCGTCTCTGGTCAGCCAGCCTGGGTGAGCATCCTGGTGGCTATCTCCTCAGGTGTCCCTCGCTTCAGTTTCTGCCTGAAAGCCATCTAAGGTTTTGGGGAGGGTTATGTGGGTTAGTGTGGGCAGAGTGCATCAATTGTGCTGGGCATGTGGAAGGAGCCAATAAGTGGGGGTTACTAAGCTAGCAAGTCCCAGTGTCATGAGGCTGAGGGCCAAGAAAAAGCCAAAGCTGGGTAGAGGATGACACCTGTGGAGGGGGCTCATCCTGCTCAGGGAGGGTCTCCGGGCCAAGACACAGTGAGGGCTGCACCCAGGAAGGGCTGGAGCCATCAGTGTGGCCAGGCGTGGGAGTAGTAAGTGGTGGAGATGGGCAGGAATCAACTGGAGGAGAGGCACTCCAGGATGCAGAGAGGCAGAGCCCACTCGGGTGACTAAACTAGGCCTCAACATCCTCCTCTGCAACACAGGATCTCTGTAAAATGGCAAGGTCCCTACCTAAGCCATGTAGCCTGCAGCCCAAACCTCCTGGGCCTCTGGCCTATAGCTGCTTCACGTGGCTGCCTGGCCCTTCCTACCCTGGGTGGTCAGCAGTGGACCCAACACACAGGAAGGCAGCTGCCCTCCTGGCAGGATGCAGGTGAGGATGCAGGTCATATAGCATCGTGGCAGCTCTGTCCCCAGTAGCGAGGACAGTATGTCGTCAAATCTGGGGCCCCTGGATCCTCACGCTTCTTGTCTGGCTAGTTATCAGGAGGCCCCTGCTCTTGTCTCTAAGGGGATCCATGGCTACCAAGAGGGTCCTGGTGGCTTCACATGGATTTGGGTTTTTCTCTGCTTCTGCCTGCCTGCCCTGTGGACACCATGGTGACAACAAATGGCTGGGAATGGGAGGCAGGTGAGGACAGACAAATCTCCCCTTCAACAATCTATGTTGGACGTGGACGCAGGGCCACTTAGATGTGTCTACAGGTGTCTGTGGGGGGGGGGATCCAAGATGTGTGTGGCATGGTAGACACATATTGGTAGTTTGTGTGTGTCTGTGCCATGCAGGGCACAGCCTATGTGTGTGTGTAGATTGTGTGCTAGATGTGCACAGTGAGTACCTGTGTGTGTTTCATGTGGTGCGTGTGGTGCGGGTAGCACAGGGGGTTGTGGGAGTGTATGTGTGTGTGACAGAGTGTGCTTGTGGTCCCCACCCAGGAGAAGGGTTAATATGCCTGGGGTGGCCCTGAAGGCATGGCTACTTGAATTCAAATGGGACAGAAGTAGAAGGGCATTTTTGAAGCAGCAAAGAGCCGTGCAGGTGGGTAAATATTATTAGCTTCAGAGAAAAATCCTGTCCTGCTCTGAGGTTGTTGTCCCTGCCTTCCTGGGAAGAGTGTACACAAGGCTTGGCCATGAGGAGGTCAGAGTGCAGCCTCCTGGCCTGGCTGCTGATGGCAGAGGAGCCTGGGATGGACTTTCAGGGTCTGCGGGTTGCTATGGCCTTGGGCCTTAGCAACCTTCTTGGTGAGCCCAGGGCTGCAGGGGAGGACATGAAGGCTCTGCTGGCTGGGGTGATCCCAGGCTGTTAGCCAAAGAGCAGGTCTCACGGGAAGCCCCAGCAGGGTGTGGTGCAAGCTGGTTGCATGGCCTGCAGGTCGTTAGCTCTGAGGTCAGGAGCCTAGGGCTGGAGACCAGCCCTGCAAACTTGGTCAGTCAGCAGATGTCCTTCAGGGTCCTCCTGTGTGTGGATGCTGTGGAGACTGGGGAGCCATGGGGCACAGCTGGGCTGGGGCCTGACTCTGGGGGCTTACGTCCCACAGGGGAGTCAGATTCTAACCAGGGTTCACACAGATCCTTGTCAATGACTGACTACTGGGTCACCTCCACTAATTCCCAAACCTCAGTTTCCCTATCTTCACCGAGAGGGTGGTGATGCCATGGGGGCCTGCCATGTGCTGCATGCTCCTAACTGGTGGCTGCTGGCTTGATGTGACTGCATTGCCCTGGGTGTGCACCAACCCACCAGGCCAGTTCTGCAACTGGGGACTTCTGGAGCATTTAGAAGCAGGGCTGGTGGTCAGGTAAAGGCAAAGGGTCTGAGAGACCTTCTCTGGTTCTGGGGGCATTGTTCATAGGTGGAGTTCAGGGCCGGCCATGGTCTCGACCCAGTTATCCCCACAGATTTCTAGTGGCGTCTTGGGGTTGTACATCCCCCTGATTGGCCCTGGGCTCTGGAGGGAAAAACTAGGCATTTCCACAGTGACCACTGTAGGCCCTGAGCCAGGAGACTGGCATGCATGCCCTGCGTGGCCACACACCTTGGCTGAGGAGGACGGTGGGCCTAGGGCTCAGTGGCTTCCATGAGCCCAGTCTGATGCCCATCTCTCTTGAGATTCCTTCCTCCCTGCCTCTTTCCTTCCTGCTTTCCTCCTCCCTCCCCTTCTCTTTCTCCTTTTCCCCCTCCTTTCCTCCATCCTTTCTTTCATCAACCACAAATGGTCTAGATTTATCAATGGTTGAATTTCCAATTGTCAGACTCAATGGGGCAAAAGCGATTTGCATTCAGTAGAAACTGAACTTGGGATTTTGAATTCTGGCCTTCTCATGGACATGTGCGGTACGGTCCTCTCAGATGCTGAGCAGTTCCAGCCAGCCACGGGTCACGAGGGGTCGCCACCTGTGCTGTGCTACTAGTCATGAGGCTCTGTGGGTTAGGTGTCAAATGCATCTCTTCTTTGCAGTGCTGGGGACTGAACCAAGGGTGTCGCACATACTAGGCAGGTGCTGTACCACCGAGCCACACCCTCAGCCTCTTGAATGCATGTTGGGACTGACTGTACCTTCAGCTGAAGCTGGGCTTGTCGGGATGGGACCCCATCACAAGGCAAGGAACATCCATAACATGGTTCCAGAGCACAGCATGGGCCAGGCACCCTGCTGCCATGGACCTATGCAGGGACAGGGCCCCTGGAAAGCTGCACGCTGAGTTGTCCCCATGCCATGAGGCTTCTGGCTGCACCCTGAAGCCACCAGGACCCTCAGGGCTTCTCTCTGTGCTCCAGGAGTGTCTCAGGTGCAGCTGGGCTGGAGAACCGCTATGTCAAGGGCAGCCCACCTGGGGTGGTGGGTGAGTCAGTGCCCCACAGTGTCTCCCACTGACCCCCTCCGAGTCATCTTGGTGTCCTGTTCCCAGACCCATACCCATGAGACTTTGGTCATGAGGGAAGGTGCGGAAGGGCTGGTGGGCAGGAAGCCTTGCTGGCTCTTCTGCTGCCTTCTTGCCTGGTCTGGCTGGTTGCTGTTGCCCAGGGGCAGGAGTTCTGAATCCCTGGCACTGGCAGTGCTAGAAGGAAGTGTCCTTTGGGCCTTTCCATCCAGGGTTTAAGGATTTGTTCCTATAAGAAGTCTGCAGAAGAAGGTCCTGAGGAAAGGGTGGAAGGTCCCCCCAGGTGGATTCAAGGACAGACAGACTTTTGCCCACTGAAGCTTAAGCTTTAGGCCCTGTTCTTAGTTCTGTATTTGTACTTCTACATTTTCTTTTCCTTCCTTCCTTCCCTCCCTCTCCCTCTCCCTCTCCCCCTCCTCCTCCT
>PVKS010008632.1:0-67427 GCA_004027875.1 Aplodontia rufa | reverse complement strand
CATAATTTTTCCATCTCCATCCATTTGGCTGCAAATGCCATGACATCATTCTAATAGCAGAGTAGAATTCCATTGTATATGTGTACCACTGTCCCTCTCTCTCTTAAGAAAAAAAAGCATGGACTTTGGCTTTAGATGGTCTGGGTGAGAATCCTAGCTCTTTTACTCAGTAGAGTGGGCAAGTTACACAATCGCTTCCTTTGTTCCTCAGTTTCTTTTTTTTTTTTTCATTTGGTACTGGGGATTGAACCCAGAGGTGCTTAACCATTGAGCAACATCTCCAGCCCCCCCCCCCCCGATTTTTTTGCTTTTTATTTTGAGACAGGGTCTTGCTATGTTGCTAAAGCTGGTCTTGAACTTGTTATCCTCCCATCTCAGCCTCCCAAGTTGCTGGGATTACAGGTGTATGCCACCGTGCCTGTCTTTGTTCCTCAGGTTCTCCATGTATCAAATATGGATAATGATATTCACTCACAACTGGTTAGAGGATTAAATAAATATATGTCAAGAACTTAGAACTGTGCCCACATCAAGGGAAGGGCTTTATAAGTGTGAGCTTTTATTTAGATATATGTGTCTAATCTCTTGGCTCACAATCATTTGGCCTCAAAACATGACCTTGCCTTTAAAGCCCAGATATGGAGCCTGTGCACTCACTGAGCTGACTGCTGTGAGCATTCATGTACAGGTCCACCTCTCCAAGTCATGTCTGGACTTCAAAGGAATCCATCTTGGTCACAGTTTATCCCCTTTGCACCTCCACAATTGCAGGGCTCCCAGCTGTTATTCCATTCTCTACTAGGGATCTTAGAACATTTAACCTTTCATAAAATGTACTAAAGACTGTGGGATTGCAAAACTGCCAGGCATTTCCCTTTCACTTCTCAGGCCACTGCAGTTTGGCTTTTACCCATTTGGATTTTGTCACCTGGGCTCAATTTTAGGATAATGAATCCCTGTGTTCTGTTACTCAGCTTCAACAATTATTAGCTGTTTGTCAGTCACTTTTTTATTCATCTTGTGCCTTTTCTGTTGTATTAGAAGGCAAGTCATAGATATTATGTCATTTTATCCATAAGTACTTCTAAATATTTATATATGTGTATTTGTTTTACCACCATGGCATTTTCACACCTAATAAAATGTCATGATACTATGTATTATGCAATCTATATTCAAATTTCCCTACTTACATTAAAAATATCTGCTTACAGTGGTTGGTCAAGTCAGGATCCATACAGGTTACTTGGGTAGAAGCTTTCTTCTTTCTTCCTCCTCCTCCTGCTGTAGCTTCTTGTCCTATCTTTGTTATCTCTTCTTTCAAAATACAACTTTTACCATTTATTTATAGACCAGAAAAAGGGAAAAGGAACATCCATGGCTAAAATCTAGACATCTTAAATCTTGAGTTGTGTGGGTTATTTTTAACTCATGGATATAACTCATCCTTTCTAGAAATTGTTTTGGGAGCCACAGAGGAGGGAAGTTCTTGTATTCATGAAAAAACTTACAGTATACATTCAAAAAGTGACTTGAGCAGCTTTGTGAAAATAGGGGAATAATGATGAACAAGATAAAGTGTCCATTTAAAGGCAGACTCAATTCTAACTTTTGAAGACAAGGGAAATCACAGTAAGCAAGATTGAATGTGTACTTGAAAGGAAATTCAGATATATAATTGAAAAGAAAAGAAGTCATGGTATTCCTATGGTTTATAACTTTTAGAATGAGGGGTATAAAGCTCTTTTGATTATGGGTTTGGTTAATTTTCTCATCATTCTTGCCTCTTTGCGGGGTCAAGTCTTCATATTTATGTCTGTGAACTTGTTAGGTTATAATTATAATTAAGGGACACTTCGGGGAGGTTGTGGTAGTTTGATGGTTCTCCCTGATCACTCTCTTCTGCCTGCTAGCTAAATATTGTAGACAGGGTTATCTTTGTAAAGTAAGTAATCTAATCACCTCTCATTGTGGTTTTTTAGAATAAAACCAAAGTTTCTTGGCTTGGTTTGTAAGGCCTTGAATGGCTTTCTTCCTGCCTTCTCTCTGGCTTTATTTTGGACTCTTTAACTTCAATCTGTTGCTTCAGACATGATGGTTGTTTTAGTTTTTATAGAATGTTATGTTCCCTTTGCCCAGTCCTCTCTACCTCTCAGCTTCTGTCTAAGTTGGTGGTTTCTTTGTTAGAAAATCATGTTCTTTTCCTTTTGTGCACTTACCCCATTTGCTTTATTAGTTCATACATATATATATCCACATATATATTATTGTATATTTTCCAGAATTCAATCATTTGTAAATATTATTTGATTATTTGGCTTCTCAGGGGAGTAAAGAGTAAGCTACATTATTGATTCCCTCCTCCATTCCTCCCTATATCCCTCTTCCTCCCCTCCATCCCTTCTCTTTTCTCTCCATCCCCCATTACATATCTATGGTTCCCCTAGATTATGTGTTGCTTCAACTTTAGTGATTCTAGTACATGAGCTTGATAATTTACTCAAGCCTGGAATTTACACTAGTCTCCATAAATGAGGGAAAACATTCGACCCTTGAGTCTCTGTGTTTGTCTAATTTCACTCAGCATAATTTCTTCCATTGCCATCCATTTACCTTCCAATGCTGTAATATCATTGTTTCTAATAGCTGAGTAGAACTCCATTGTGTGTGTGTGTGTGTGTATATCTATATCTATATCTATCTATCTATCTATCTATCTATCTATATGTATATATATGAGAGCTTTTGGATCCATTCATCCAGCAACAGGCATCTGGGTTGTTTCCATAATTTAACTATTATAAATTGAGCTGCAATGAATGAACATAGATTTTGCTGTGTCACTGTAATGTGCTGATTCTAGCTTTTCTGGAAAAACATCCAGAAGAAGCATAGCTGGATCATATGGTGGATCCATCCCTAATTTTTTGAGGAGTCTCCACACTGCTTCCCAGAGTGGCTGTACCAGTCTGCAGTTCCATCAACAGTGTGCTAGTGTTCCTATCTCCCCACAATCTCTCCAGCATCTGTTAATGTTTATATTCCTCATCTTTGCCAATCTGACTGGAGTGAGGTGAAATTTTTTTTTAATTTTAGAGAGAAGGACAGTGAGAGAGAGATACACATACACAGAGAATCAATTTTTTTATTAGAAGTATATAGAGATACAGTTGAGGGGGGAAACATTATCAAAACAGTAGCAATCAATGTATATAAACTTTGTTATCCAGGGGTCATGCCAAAGCATAGATAATCCACCTTGGGTTTCACCTGTTGCAGTTTCCCCCAGAAGAACTCATGTGTTAAATGGGTAGCTCGTGGAGGAATGACATCAGCTTCTGGGATGGTTCCCCCATCTTCCCATTCTCCAGACTCCTATGAGTTCTTCATATACCCTTCCTCCCTCCCCAGCCCCCTCCCTACACCTCCAAGTACCCTAGAGAGCTATCCCCCTATGAGAATCAATTTTTTATTGAGTTTTTCACATGGCTTTCATTGCTCAGACACTTAGTTGTGTATGTGGGTGCTGGTTGTTCAAACCTGTGTACTTGCACATGCTGGGCAAGTGCTATAACCACCTAGCCACCGCTCCAGCTCAGGTGAAATCTTAATGTAGTTTTGATTTGCATTTCTTTGATTACTAGTGATTTAGAGTACTTTTTCATGTATTCATTGGCTTGCTTGATTTCCTCTGTTGAGAAGTTTTAGCTCTCTGGCCCATTCATTAACTGAATTGTTTGTGTTTTTGATAAATCACAGGCCATGATTATCTCCCATTCTGTAGGTTCTTTATTGACAGTTTTCACCAGTTTCTTGGCTGAGCAAAGGTTTTTTAGTTTAATGAAATCCCACTCATTGATTCTTGACTTTTAATTCTTTTGCTTTGAGAGTCTTGTTGAGAAAGTTGTTGTATACTCCCAAATGCTGGAGTGTCGTTCCTAATTTTTTTTCTAGCAGTTGTATGGTAGTTGGTTTAACTCCTAGTTCCTTGATCCATTTTGATTTGATTTTCATGCAAGGTGAGAGATAAGGATCTAATTTCAATGTTCTGCAAGTGGCTCTCCAGTTTGTCCAGCACCATTTGTTAAATAAGCTGTCATTCCTTCATGTTATATTTTGACCCCCTTTGTCAAAGATTAAATTTTTAAAGATTTGTGGATTTGTCTCAGAGTCTTCTATTCTATTCCATTGGTCTTCATCTCTACTTTGCTACCAGTACCATGCTGTTTTTGTTACTACAGCTCTACAGTATAATTTCAGGTCTAGTATTGTGAAACCTCCTGTTTTGTCTTTCTTGCTTAGTAAAGTTTTGAATATTCTGGGTTTCTTATTGTTCCAAATGAATTTGAAAATTGCTTTTTCAATGTCTGTATGGAATGACATTTGTATCTTGATGGGATTGCATTGCATCTGTATAGCGCTTTTGCCTGAATGGCCATTTTAATTATATTAATTCTGCCTAACCAAGAACACTGGACATCTTGCCATCTTCTCAGGTCTTCTTGAATTTTGGTAGGTTTTTTCCATTCTTTTAACCTCAATCTGTGGATGTCTTTTGCTGTAAGGTGGGTCTCCTGTAGAGTAGCATATTGTTGGATCTTTTTAAAAATTTGATAATATATCCATTCTTTTCTTTCTTTCTTTCTTTCTTTCTTTCTTTCTTTCTTTCTTTCTTTCTAGAAGATGGGAAGATGGCAGCAGTGGCAGGGTGGTGGGTAGTGCTGAACAAGAAATATCTCTGTGAATGCAGGACACCAATGGTAGGAGAAGTGCCTTACTGTGAGGTGGGTGAACAGCAAAATTTCTCCCCAAATTCATTACTATCTAAGGAAGTAAGTTTAATAACACAGAGCCAGGGACAAATTGAAAGTTACACCACTGCTACCTACTTTGCTGGTGGATGGGGAATCAGCCCAGAGGGAAGGAAGCTGTGCATAATTAATTTAATTCAAACACAGTAGTGAGTGCTCTGCAGAACCTGGGCATGAGACCCTGTGCTCCTAGACTGTGGTGGCAGTGGCCCTAATTCTGCTTTAATACACACAAATTAGAGACCCTAAATCTGATTGCGAGAAGAAGCAGGGCAGTACTGCCATCTTGAAACCTCCCAGAGGGCAGTACAGGACACTGTTTTGTCAAAAGTGAAACCAAAACCACCAGCTACAATATGGATTAGGAAGCTCAGTCTAGAGGAGTGACTCCAAATCCCCAGTGTTTTGACTGTCTGCCCTGGAGACTGTGTGGGACTGGTGGATCCTCCCTTCTGGTCTTGCAGTGGAGGATTCCCACCCACCCCCTTACACACCCAAACTGTGGGAGGAGTCTGTGACCTGGACTCTGCTCAGTAGGACCTAATCAGCCAGGGTGGACTTGGGCTGTAAGTCCAACAGATTCTGCCTGAAACTCTCAGACAGGGCAGTGGCTGGCATCAGCCTCAGGGACATATGAACAAAAGGGGCAGCCTGGACTCAGTGCCTTCCTTTACTTTTAGACCCTGATTTCTGTGTACAGACATGATCCCAAAAGCCCTGGGCTCTCCCAGTGGAACTGGGCTTCCATGCCCCCTAGTGGATGCATTTGAGACCTCCACAAACATTGGTCTAGCTGGGCTAGTATCTCCTTCATGCCTGCTTCCCCTTGCTGGGGTTGTGACTGCCCCACACATCATCTCTTGGGGCCACTGAGGACCTCAAGATGCTCAAGAGTGAGGTGATATGGTCCTAGGGGAGCTCAGTCCAGGCTGACCACTCTCCTTGGAAGAGTAAGAGTCCCTTACAGCTGCACCAGGATCCACAAGACTCCCAGCAGCTCCTGGGTTCCTGGCTAAAGAGGGACAGGAGTTGGGGCAGGCAGACACTGAAGTGCCCAAGAGTGCAACTTGGGTGGCCCTGAAGTCTGTTCTCACAGGAAGCACAGAAGGTGATGGTTTGCATCCCCTCTATAGTAGAAAAACACGGGGAGGCCTCCTGGGAATCTCACTGTCAGCTGAGATCACCAAAACTCAACTGGGAAGTGACTCCACCTAGAAATCAGCTATGAACACCTTCTGCCATGGTACCTATTGACCTTGGTGGTAATAATTCAGAACCTTTCCAACTCTTTTATTTTGCTGCTGCTGTTATTGAAATTGGTGTTCCTGGATGTATGTATTTTTGTTTGTTTGTTTGTGTGGTTGTCTTTTGACTTACTGTGTTTGACTGCTGTATCTACATTGTTGGGGTTTGACCTGTGGAGGCCTGCAGTATAGCAAACTAGTCTTCAGTCTCCTTGGGCTGAAGAGACTCCCACCCTCTACTACCCTCTTTCCTTTACTGTCAATTCCTAAATTGAATTCTGCTTTCTCTCATACCTCCTCAAAGTCTTTACCTGACTATCATCCCATTTCTACCTGTTCCTTATTCTTAGCAGAATAGCCTACAACATCTCTATTACCTTGTAGCTCTATATCTTAATTCACAAGTTCCACACTGTCTTCCTACCTCATTCCCTTTGCTCTCTAGATTTTTTCCCCACTCACCTACAGAGGTCCTGCTAAACTGAAGAGAATGCCTTACTTGAAAATGGGTGTCTGCTTACTAACTAAATATAGCATCAGAGCTCTCATGGAAGATAAATGTTAATTCAGTTGCTCCTATAGGTGCTAATCAACACTGTAACAACAAAAGTTGACATTGTTGTATGAATTGACTGCACTTATTGATTTCTACCCCCATCCCCTGAGATATTGGAAAGCCTTAAGGTCCACAATACTTCATTGATTGGGGTGCCAGCCATTGAATTATGCTACCCAAATTGTACCCCAGCTCAACTAAGCAAAGAGATAAGAAGATACAGTACCATCAGCAAAGCCCCCAAGACAGTTATTCACTGTCAGACCTCAAGCCACACTTTATGTAACTGAAAATGAGGAAAAAGGGAAAAAAATCTCCACCTCAATCCCACAGCTCCTCATCCAAGGATTCCATGGTTGGGGTCCTAGATGAAAACCTAGAAAAATGTATTAACAGTATGATTAGTAAATCAATCAATCAATCAGAATTGAAAGAAGATTTAAGGAAGGAGGTAAGAGAGCAATTCCAGGAGATGAGAGACCACATATATAAAGAGCTAGACATTCTGAAAAGAGATGTAGCAGAGCTCTTAGAATTGAAAACTGCTGTCAACCAAATCAAAAGATCATAGGAAGATACTGATACCAGAGTAAACTCAGTATAAAATAGAACCTCAGCTCTCAAAGAACAAACATCAGATAACAAAGACAGGCTGAGAAATATCAAGTTCAAGGAAGACAGACAAGAAAAGAAACTTACTGTTCATGATCAGAACTTCCAAGTATTATTTGATGAGATGAGAAGAAATAACATGAGCGCAATTGGGATTGAAGAAAACACTGAACAATAAACAAGGGGCATTAAGAACAGTTTAATTGACAACGAGAATTTTCTCCATATCAGAATTGATCCAGAAAATCAAATTCAAGATGCCTATAGGACACCAAACAGACCTAACCAAATGAGAAACTCACCAAGACATATCATCTATACAATGAATAACAGAGAAATCAAGGAGAGAATCCTAAAAATAGCTAGGGAAAAACACCAAATCACATTCAGAGGCAGACCAATTCAGATTACTATGGATATCTCAGATTAGACAATAAAGGCCAGGAGAGCATGGAACAATATTTTTCAAACTTTGAAAGAAAACAATTTTTAGCCAAAGATAATATACCCTGCAAAACTCAGCTTTAAATGTGACAGGGAAATTAAATACTTTAATGATAAATTCAAGCTAACAAGATGCATGAACACAAAATCTGCACTATAGAAAATTCTCAAGGACATACTTCATTCAGAGGAACATGCAATCAACTTCCAAAACCCTTAAACAAAAGAAAGTCAATAAGCACAAATCACACCAAAAGCTATCCAAGATGGCACAAAACACAGCAATAGTCACAATGTCAGAGTCTCAGATTCCCATATCTGTTCTAACTCTGAATGTGAATGGACTTAATGCCCCAATCAAAATACACAGATTGGCTTACTGGATCAAAAAAACAAAATTACAGAAGACACACCTCACAATCAAAAATAGACACAGACTGAAGGTGAAAGTTTGGCAACATGTCTACCAGGCTTGTGGCATGAAAAAGCAAGCTGATATTGCGATCCTAATAGCTGATAAAGTTAATTTTGACCACAAACTAGTCAGAAAGGACAAAGAAGGTCACTATATCATAGTAAGAGGAACAATTCATCAAGAAGATATAATGATAGTTAACATTTATGCCCACAATTACAACCCTCCCAAATATGTGGAGAAAGTACTCAAGGACATTAGACCTCTCATCGATCTCAATACAATAATACTGGGGGACTTTAATATCAACAGTAGACAGATCATCAAAGCAAAAAATCCACAAAGATATCTCTAACCTAAACAACTCCATTAATCATCTGGACATAATAGACATTTACAGAATATTCCATCCCAAATTGGCTGAATTTACCTTCTTCTCAGCAGCTCTTGGATCCTTCTCCAAAATAGACCACATCCTAGCCCACAGAGCTAACTTTAACAATACAAACAAGTTGATACAGTCCCCTGTATCCTGTTAGACAACAATGGTAGGATCTTAGCAACAAATAGCAAGAAAAACAACAGAAACTACTCAAATACTTGGAAATTGAATAATACCTTCTTAAACAAAGAATGGATAAAAGAGGTAATGAGAACAGAAATCAAGAAATTCTTGGAAATGAATGAGAATAATGAAATAATGTATCAAAATTTCTGGGACAGTATGAAAGCATTTTTAAGAGGTAAATTCATTGCTCTGAGTGCCTTCATCAAAAATCAGGAAAAGAGCCCAAATAAATAGACCACATCCTAGTCCACAAATCTAACCTTAATAAATACAAAAAAGTTGATATAGTCCCATGTATCCTGGCAGACTGCAATGGTATGATCTTAGCAAGAAAAACAATAGAAACTACTCAAATACTTGGAAATTGAATAATACCCTTTTAAATGAAGAATGAATAAAAGAGGTAATGAGAACAGAAATAAAGAAATTCTTGGAAACCAATTAGAATGATGAAACAACATATCAAAATCTCCAGGATAGTATGAAAGCATTCTTAAGAGGTAAATTTATAGCATTGAATGCCTTCATCAAAAATCAGGAAAGAGCCCAAATAAATAGGCTTATGCTCCAACTCGAACCCTACAAAAAGAGGAACAATCCAATCCAAAACCTAATAGAAGACAGGAAATAACTAAAATCAGAGCTGAAATCAATGAAATTGAGAACAAAAAACCAATACAAATTATTAATGAAACAAAGGGGTTGGTTCTTTGAAAAAATAAATAAGAACAACAGACCCTTTGCCAACCTCACCAATTGAATGAAGTGAAGCAAATCAACAAAATCAAAGACAAAAATGGAGATACCACCACTGACTCAAAATCCAGAAGATTATCAGAACTTATTTTGAAAAATTATACACTGCCAAGTTTGATAATCTGGAAGAAATGGATAATTATCTTGCCACATACAAAATTCTCAAATTAACATGGAAGGACATTGAAATTCTAAACCAACCATTTTCAGGTAGCAAAATTGAAACAGCAATCAAAGGCTGTTTCCTTTCCTTCCAAAGGAAAAAAAAGAAGAAAAAAGAAAAAAAAAGCAAGCCCAGGACCTGATAGATTCATGGCAGAATTCTACCAGACCTTTCAGAAGAATTAACACTGATCCTCTACAAGCTTTTCCATGACATTGAAAGGGTCAGAACCTTCCCAAATACTTTTTATGAAGCAAATACAACACCAATACCAAAGCCCAACAAAGACACATCAAGAAAAGAAAACTATAGACTAATTTTCCTGATGAACATAGATGCAAAAATCTTTAATAAAATTCTAGCTATTTGGACCCAAAAATACATCAAAAAGATAACACATCATGGTCAAGTGGGCTTTATTCCAGGAAAGCAGGGCCTGTTCAACATATGCAAATCAATAAATGTAATTGACCATATAAACAGAATTAAAAATAAAAATCATATAGTCATCTCAATTGATGCAGAAAAGTTCTTTGATAAAATTCAGCACCCATTTATGCTCAAAACTCTGGAGAAGATAGGGATCAAAGGAAGATATTTTAATATTGTAAGAGCCATTTATGACAGACTCATAATATTATGCTTAATGGAGAAAGACTGAAAGCATTTCCACTGAATTCAGGAACAAGACAAGGATGTCCACTTTCACCACTCTTAATTAAAATAGTCCTTGAAACCCCAGCCAAAGCTTTTAGACAAAAGAAGGAAATCAAAGGAATTCAAATAGGAAAAGAGGAAGTCAAGATGTCTCTATTTGCTGATGACTTGATCCTATACCTAGAAGACCCAATAAGCTTGACCAGAAGACTTATGGAGCTTATAAACAATTTCAGCAAAGTGGCTGGTTATAAGATCAACACTCATAAATCATTGGCTTTCTATAATCCAGCAACAAGTCTACTGAAGAAGAGATCAGTAAGTCTGTCTCATTCACAATCTCCTCAAAAAGAATAAAATACTTGGGCATCAATCTGACAAAAGATATTAAGGACCTCTACAATGAAAACTATTGAATATTAAAAAAAGAAATTGCAGAAGAACTGAGTAGATGGAAAAACATTCCCTGTTCTTGGTTAGTCAGAATCAACATAATCAAAATGGTCATTCTACCGAAAGCCCTATACAGATTCAGTGCAATCCCCATCAAGATACCAATGACATTCTTCACAGATATAGGAAAAGCAATTCTCAAACTTGTATGGAATAAGAGAAGACCCAGAATAGCCAAAACATAACTAAGCAAGAAAGAGGAAGCAGAAAGTGTCATAATTTCTGACATGAAATTATACTATAAGGCTATAGTAACAAAAACAGCATGGTGTTGGTATCAAAAGAGAATTGAAGACAAATGAAACAGAATAGAAGATAGTGAGACAAACCCTCAAATCTTTAACCATTTGATATTTGAAAAAGGAGACAAAAGCATAGTGTGGAAGAAGGACAGCCTGTTCAACAAATGGTGCTGGACAAACTGGACAGCCATAATCAGACAACCAAAATTGAATCCTCTCACTCTGCACAAAAATCAAATCAAAATGGTTCAAGGATCTGGAAATTTAACCAGTAACTTTACAATTGCTTGAAGAAAAAGTAGGATCAACACTATATGACATAGGCGTCGGCACTGCCTTCCTTAACAAGACGCCTATAGCGCAAGATTTAAAGCCAAGAATAAAAGAATGGGATGCCATTAAACTAAAAAGCTTCTGCACAGCTAAAAAATTAGGCAAGAGTGTCAAGAGAGAACCTACATGGGCTGGAACGGTGGCTTGGTAGTTGCCACGCTTGCCCAGCATGCGCAAGTACACAGGTTCAAACCCCAGCACCCACACACACAACCAAGTGTCAGAGCAACGAAGGCCATGTGAAAGAATCAATAAAAATTGATTCTCTCTGTCTGTCTCTCTCTCTCACTGTCCTTCTCTCTTTAAAAAGAGAGAGAGAGACAGAGAGAGAACCTACAGAATGGGAGAAAATCTGCTACACCTTGGACAGAAGGCTAATATCCAGAATATACAGAAAACTGAACACCAAAATCACAAATAATCCAGTCAATAAATGGGCTAGGGAGCTAAATAGAAATTTCTCAATGGAGGAAGTCCAAAAAGCCCATAAATATATGAGAAAATACTCTACATCACTAGCAATCAGAGAAATGTGAATCAAAACTTCACTGAGATTCTACTTCATTCCTGTCAGAGTGGCAAAAATGAAGACGAGCAATGACAGATGTTGGAGGGGCTGTGGGAAGAGAGGAACACTGTCACGTTGTGGGTGGGACTGCAAACTGGTACAGCCACTCTGGAAAGCAGTGTGAAGATTCCTCAAAAAACTAGGGCTGGAACTACCTTATGACCCAGCTATCCCACTCCTGGGTATTTTCCCAAAAGAGCTAGAATTGGCATATTACAGAGATAAAGCTTCATCAATGTTTTTAGCGGCTCAATTTACTATAGCTAAAGTATTGAACCAACCCAGATGCCCCTCACTGGAAGAGTGGATTAAAAAACTGTGGTATATATATACAATGGAGTTCTACTATGCTATTAGAGATAATGATATCATGGCATTTGCAGCCAAATGGATGGAGATGCAAAAAAATTGTGCTGAGTGAAATATCCCAAACTCAGAGACTCAAGAGCCGAATGTTTTCTCTCATAAGTGAAAGCTAGAATACAATCAGAAAAAGGCTGAAAGTTGGCTAAGATAATAATAACCTCAACATGTGTGAATTTTTACATGACAAGGGGGAGCCTTGCCTCTGATGCTGAGGGATGAAGAAGAGGGTGGTAGGGAGGGGGAGAGGGAATAGGAGCGATATCAAGCTGGAGGGATGGAGTAGAGGCATTATCAACCCAGTGAGGAACCTTCAACTTCCATAAGTGTAACTAACACAGGGGTAAAGTAGGGGGAAATATGGGATCAGGAGGAACCCAAAATGGGGAGACCATGGAATGATATCAGCCTCGGCTTGCTCTGTCATTATGCATGTGTTCATGATTGTATGGCAACGATTCCTTCCTAAATGTAAGACTATCTTGAATGAATTAAAAAAAAAGAGAGTGATGAATGAGAGAGAGAAAGAGAGAATCACTTTTATTTAGTTTTTCATTTGGCCTTCATTGCTCTGACACTTCGTTGTGTATGTAGTGCTGGGGTTTGAACTCATTCATTCACTGTTAGGATAGTTATGTGGTTGTGGTTCATAGTCATCATGTTTTATTAGTGAGTTCTGTGCTGTCTTAATTGTCTTTTTGATAGCATGTACTTTTATTGAATTTCCTCTGTTTTGGGGTTTTGAAGAATGTTTGCTTGTTCTTCTATCTGGAATTTATCTTTGAGAATTCTTTTTAATGCTGGTTTTCTCTTCATGAATGCTGGAAGTTTGATCTTATCATGAAATGTTCTTATATCCTCTTTGAATTTGAAGCTGATTTTTGCTGGTCATAGTATTCTCAGCTGCAGGTTGTGGTCATTCAGAGATTGAAATATCTCCTTCCAGGATCATCTTGCCTCTAGGGTCTGAATTGAAAAATCAAAGATGATCCTTATTGGTTTGCATCTGAATGTGATTTGGTATTTCTCTCTTACAGTTTTTAATATTTTTTCCTTGATTTCCCTGTTATACATTTTGAATATGATGTGTCTTGGTGAGCTTCTTTTTTTGATTAGAACTATTGGGTGTCCTATAAGCTTTCTGGATGAGCATATTTGGTTCTATTTTAATATGGGAACATTTTTCTTTAACTATTTTGTTGAGAATGTTTTTATGCCACTTGTTTGCATTTTGATTTCTTATTGTATCCCAGTTACTCTTATATTGTTTCTTCTGGATTTTATTCCAGAAATTTTGAAAATCTTGCTCATGCTTTGTGAGTTTTTTTCTGTTTTGTCATCCATGCACTCAGGCTTATTCAGCCATCCTCATTGTCAAAAGTTCTTCAAGAGCTGAGGTTCTGTTTTCTATAGAATTTAGTCTGTTATTACATTCTTCCAACATTCCTCGGATGTGAAACTCTATTTCTTTGATAATAGAGTTTTTCATCACTTGGGTTTTCTCAGTTCCTCATTAAATCTTCTTTCAGTTCATTGTTCCTTTCAGTAATTGGGTTGTTGATATTTTTTGCTAGGTTTTCCTTGTGTTCCCCGTACATGGGCTCCTTGGTTTGGAGTTGTGGGTTTGGGATGAAGCTTTTTTAGTTTGATTCCTCATTTTTGAAGAGATTCTTTTGGATCTTTGAATTGAGGTTCCCTGTTTTGAAGTGAGGAAGGTCTTCAGGTGCTTCTCCTCGCAGGTCAAAGGGTCAGGTCAGACACCACCCATCTGATGACCACCTTCTTCCAAAAAGCTGCTTCTGCCTAGAGCTTCATTTGCTGCAACTTTTGGATCAAAGCTCTAGGGTGCCGATCTGTAACCTGTTGCATGTGTGGAGCAGCCCACGGTTTTTTAAAGCACAGTGGCTGGGATGTGTTGCTGTTTCCTAGGGTCTTGGAAGCTGGGGCAGGCCAGAACAGGCAAGTCTATGTGCCACAATAAGACCTGAGATTTTGGTGACAGGGACAGGCCCAATGTATCTGGACCTTGTGGGTATGCACTGTGACTGGGTGGCTCTGGGCAGTGGTTCTTGGGGTGTCCTGGGTTCTTGTGGGCCTGGGACCAGAGTTGAGCCCATGTGGTGGTTGGGTGGTGTGGCTCCGGGCAGGGATCCTGCTCAAGGATGTCCTGGGCATCTGGTGGCTCGGTACCAGAGTCATAGGCCTGTGGTAGGTTGGCATGGTGCCTTCCAGCAGGGGTCCTCCTTGGGTGTGTCCTGCCAGCCTGAGACCAGAGTACTGGACCTGTGGGGCATGTGGATGAGGGGATGGGTGAGGGGATCATCCTTGGGGCTGTCCTGGGTGCCTGTCAGTCAGTTTGGACCAGAGTCCTTGGCCAACGGAGGTGGAGGTTGGGGTTGCTCTGGGTGGGGGCATCCTCCTTGGTGCTGTTCTGGGTGCCTGTCAGCCAGGACCAGAGTCTTTGGTTGCGGGGTGTGTGAGTGGGGCGGCTTCCCAAGTATTAGTTCTTCAATGTGATTATTTGGTTCAGTTTGTATCTCCACTCAGGTTTTGCATTATACAACATGTGAAAATGGTGGCTTTTCTGTTTCAACCATTGTCTGGAAAGGACATTGTCCATATTTGCATAAACTGTTGGGCATCTTTCCCCTCATGAGGGTCATAGCACTTCTGTAAGCAAGTTAACAAGAGAAAACCATAACACATTTTTTAAATCAAAGTTTTACATGGCACAGCAGCCTTCACATTAAAGATTCAAAGGCCTAGGGCAATCTGTCCATCTTTATGGTTAGATTAGATGAATAGGCAACTGTGTAGAAATGTAACTGGACAAAAAGGGTATGGCATGGTAAGAGATTGAGAGGGGTACCCAACAAGGCCTGTGTTCAGCTTCTTCTTGGCTTTCTGCAGCAATCCTCCCTCCTGGGTATTGGGCAGGACTCTTTTAGGAATGAGAGTCTTATATTCTACTATCAGACAAGGTAGGTGAGAAAATTTCTTTATGACTAATAGAAAGGTGGGAGAAGGTCAGAGTAACATTTTTAGACTTTATAGCTAGCTTTGGGGAAAAGGAGTTCTAGTTTTAATGACAAACCTTGGGGGGAAAGATTTTGGTTTCTATAACTGCTGTGAGAGAGAATGAGGGGTAAGAGGCAGGAGGGCAGGCAATGATGAGAGAGAAGTTTTTTTTTCTCCCAAGGCCTTTCCAATGTCTTTCAGCACAAAGTTTTTGTTATTGCAAGGTGTAATACTCTGGGCTACCAGAGATGGTTCTTATTCTGGCTCATTTCTTCAGCTTAAAAAATTAAAGTTCCCAAAGTATCTCTGACTCATTTGTAATGTAATTCATTCTCATTATTTGTACTATAGCCTATTAAGATGATGTGAATAATTAATAAATATGGAGCCATTGCTCCTAGGGGAATTAGGCTCCTGCCAGCCTCTAGTCACAATATTTTTGTCAACCAATCAATATATAATCCAATTTTATGTGTTTCTGTTTCAAGACACTTTATTTAATATCACTGTTGATTTATTAGCATTGAACTCGTGCCAGATAGCAGCTAATCACGCATACCTGTGATTTCCTTTAGGTATATCACAATTGCCTTCTTAGGAATATTAGATAGTCTCTATGCATGGGGGATGTTTTATTTTTTATATATTTTTTCAATTTTATTTATTTTTCCATCTAGCCTTTGTTTCTCTGACATTCAGTTGTGTATATGGTGCTGGAGTTTGAACTTGTGTCTTGCACATGCCAGACAAGTGCTGCAATTGCTGAGCCACCACTTTAGCACCCATGGGGGAAGTTTTAAACAGTGAGGTCAGGCTGTGTGTATAGCTCAGTGGCAGAGCACTTGCCTGGTGTGTTCCAACCCCAGTACCAGGGAAAAATAAATAAAAGGTAAATATTAAAGCCACAAACAAAAACAGCCCACCAAAGCAAAAAACGTGAAACACATGTGGGGCACTGAATAAAATATGGAAAGGACATTGGCTTGTAGTACAAGAGCTGAAACTAGAAGGCAGATCACCATCTCATTTGACTCAGCTGGGAGTGGGGAGTACTCAAGTTTTTTACTACTCTGACCGTGTCTGAGAATGACGGCAAAGTGCCATGCCATTGATTTCAAGGGTACAAATAAATACTCAAAGTAAGTGAATTTGAAAATATGGAATGCAAGAATAATGAAGATTGACTGTACATGCATGTAAAGTTGCAAAATATACATATGCTATAAAAATATGTTACACATATTTTATACTAAATATAAATAAAACAAATGTAGAATACATAATAATTGTTGGTATCTTATACATAACATTGTACAATTTGGCAATATGTTGTATGCATATCAACAGATATTCTTTTTTACAAAATATATTTCCAGTGATGTTTCTCAGGCCAATGTTGAATATGTTTTGGGATATAAGGACTCTACAGGAAGGCATTTTGGGAATTGCTCTTATCAAAAGTCTGTGCTTGTGGTGTTTAAAAAAAGCCAGTGCCTCAGATTCTTACAGTTATGCTTTTGAAGGGAACAGAGTCACTTGTGCCAAAAGTTGTGTTTTGCCATGTCTTGTTACTTTGTTATCCCCAGCTCTCAAAGCCAGCCACATAGATCATAGTGTTGTTCACTGGATGGTACACAATTAGATCTTTTTGACATGACTGCGTACCTATGAATGAGGGAGGGGATTAGCTATTGACTTTGTAAATATGATTAAGCAAAATTAGGGCTTTCCTATTCAATTGGCAGAAGTAACTCCCATCTGAAGAGGGGCTATGTAAAAGTTGCCCTTGGTTCAAATAATTTCAATCAGATGGCTCTTTTGGAAATGTCAACAATTTATAAGCCATCAACACTACACAAGAGACAATGCTGCACATGTTGTTAATTGTGGAGGTGGTTCTAGTCCCTGTAAAGCAGACAACAGGGAAGTTCATGGTGGTGATGTTTTCCACTTGAGATTTCTTAAGTCCCACCTACAGCTGGTGTCTGTCCACAGCCTGGCATTAGAATTGTCTCATTTTCTGAGGTCTAAGCATCGGATTACATGTGTTATTTTATAATACTTGATAAAATTAAAAAGCTAAAAACATTATTTGATAATTGGCACAATATAATTTCAGTAGCATAGAATCCCTAAAAGTGAAAATATATTATTTTTCCCTAGAGAACTCTTTTTCTGCTCCCATATTTTTTTCTTTAACTTCTGATTTGAAGCAAGCAAAGAACTACTCTGGTTGCAAATATCCTCATGGTATTTTTTTATGTGCTTTCTTTAATATTTTACAATTATTAAAGAATATTGATAACCTGATTTTAAGAATATTAATGTCCTGATTTTATTTTCTCTTTATGCATTTATGTACAAAATCCAGATATGATGAAAACCAAATTTCAGATGCAAATAGAAAATAATAATGGTGAAAAAACTCCATGTAAGTGGAGCTGGGCATAGCGGCACTTGCCTGTAATGCCGGCTACTCTGGAGGGTAAGTAAGGAGGGGCACAGATTCAAGGCCAGCCTGCAAAATTTAGTGAGATATTGCCTCAAAATAAAAGCTAAAAAAGGACTGTGGATTCAGCTCAGTGGTAGAGTACCCCTGAGTTCATCATTAGTACTTGGGTAGGGGGAGGTCCTATAGGTCTTAACCAAAACTACAATCAGAGAAAAATCCATGGCCTTAATTTTTCATTATTAAATAAGAATGAAAGTAAAGAAACCATCATAAATGGAAATAAAAGGTAAACAACAGACAACCTTTAATGGTCTGGATAAAAGATATCCTCCAAAAGCTCAATATGTGAGACAATGCAAAGGCTAGGAGGTGAAATGATTGGGTTATGAGAGCCTTAACCCAATCAATGAAGTAATCCCCTGACAGATTAATTGGGTGGTAACTGTAGGCTGGTAGGTTGTGGCTGGAGGAAGTGCGTCATTTGGGGCATGCTTTAGGGTATACATTTTGTTTTTGGTGAGTGGAACTTTGTGCTTCATGATGTGTTGCCTTGGTCACTTCCCTCTGCCATACTCTTCCACCATGATGTTCTGCCTCACCTTGAGCCTAGAGGAATGCAGCCAGTATTCTATGGACAGAGACCTCTGAAACTGTGAAACTGCAAATAAATTTTTCCTCCTAAAATTGTTCCTGTTGGGTATTTTATTCACAGCAATTAAAAAGCTGATTAAAACAGAAATTGCTACCAAAAAGTGGGGTTGTTGTTGTGACTAACCTGACCATGTGGTTTAAAAGTGTTTAGAGCTTTTTCTGGAATTATGGGAGGAATTTTGAGATGCTTAGCAGTGCAAGCTGAAAATGCTTTAGATTGTTGTAAGCACAGCTGAATGGGTGATTCTGGGAGCTCAGAAGACCAAAATGCTGATAGGACTGTGCACAGCAAAGTCAGGACTCATGAGTGTTCAGAGGAGAAGGAGGACTCTATTGGAAATCGGACTAGGGGCTATTAATGTTACATTTTGGCTGAGAAGTTGTCTGCGTCTTCCCATGTCCTGAAACTTTCTATGAGCCTATTTTATAAGGCAATAGTTGTCTTAATCTGACAGAAAAAATTTCTAGTCAGAATAGTTCTAGTGGTGGCATGGGTGCTGCTGGCGGCTTTTAGCCAAGTTTACAGTGCTATCCAGGACCAGAAAGCAGAACAGAAAATTTGAAAGACTTGGATTTGAAAGATGGGAATAAAACTGTGGCTAAAGGAGTTGCAGTTGTTAAAGCTGTTTCTGCCACTAAAGAAATTCTAAAGACTTTGCACAGAGGCAAAAAGAAAGATGGCTTGAGGGCATTTCAGGAATTGGCAAGAGCACATCCATCTCAGACTCAAAGGAATAAAAATTCCTCTTAGAAGAGACTCATGGGGTACTCTTCTTGCATAACGGGGCCTATGGTTTTTCAATGTGCTCAGCCACCCAGGCATTCAGAGGCCGCTGCAGCCATGTTGTTCTCTGGAGGCTTGGCTACTGCTCAAGATGGTAGTAGACTTTGGCTCCAACTATATGGTGCTGGTTCTGCATGATTCCAGGATCCTGGAGTTAGAGGGTCATGGAGGCTTCCACTGAGATTTCAAGTGCAGGCCTGGGAGGTCATGCAAAGTGTCCAGGGTTGGAGTCCCTGAGGGGAGCCCCTAAGAAGGCAATGTGTGGAGATGTGAGGAGGAAGCCAAAGCTGCAGTGGAGACCCTGGAGATTAAGAAATGCCAGTAACTTGGAATGTGTGTCCTGAAAAACTGTGGGAATCAAGCAGAGATAAGTCAATAGAGAGGTTACATAAGCTGCAACCAGCAAGGCCTTAGGGACAGAGCCACAAAAGCCTTTTGTAGAGAACATCATCATGCCATGTGCTCCAGATGCTGGACATGGAACTACAGGACTTGTTTATTTAAAAAAGGTCTGGGTGTGTGTGTGTGTGTGTGTGTGTGTGCGTGTGCATGCTGTGTCTCAGTGGTAAAATACCACTGGGTTCAATCCCCAGTACTGGAAAAAAAAAAGAAAAAAAAAGAAAAAAGAAAAAGTGCAGATGGAATGTGCTTTGGAATTCCTTGACCACAATGTCTTTGTGATTTGTACCAGGATTTTCCTCTTTCATCTGCTCTGGTAAAAGACACCAAAAGACAATTCATGAAAGAACTACAAATGCTAATGGATCTCATAAATGTTCATTTTTCCTGAATAATAAATGAACTGGAAAATAAATATAATATGGAGCTGTAAGTTTGTCGTACCAAATTGGCAAAAATGAAAAAGAATATCCAGATGGGCAAGGGTATAGGAAAATGAGAATAAGTATGTTATTTGTGAAAATATAAGCTGATCCAGCTTTTCTGAAGGACAACTGGTCTATCTAATGTCAGTCTCTTTTGATCGTTCAATTCCACTCCCAGAATTTTATCCTGAAGAAATTTGGGATCTGTGTAAAAGTAGACAAACAAGGATTTTCTTGTAGTATTTATAAGAGGGTAAAATAGGCCAACATATTGTCATTTAACATATCCTTATCAAACATTTGCTTGATCCAAATGTTAGTACTACTGTACTAAGTAGATCTAATACTCTACCTATGGGATCAATAGTGTAAAAAATTGTGGCATGGAAAGTTATATAATTTTTCAAAGACCACATAGTTAAGAATTAGCAAAGCTTGAGTGAAATCTCAGTCACTACTATAATGTTCTCTATCATATATACTATTATTTATACATTAAAATCAGGCTAGGGGCTGGAGCAGTGGCTTGGTGGTTACAGTGCTTGCCTGGCATGTACAAGGATGCAAGTTTGAACCCCAGCACCACATACACAATGAAGTATCAGAGCAACAAAAGCCACATGAAAAACTAAATAAAATTGATTCTCTCCCTCTTTCTCTCTCTCTCTCTTAAAAAAAAAATCAGGCTATTGGGCTAGAGTGGTTGCTCAGTGGTTACTACACTTGCCTGGCATATGCAAGGACCTCGGTTCAAACCTCAGCACCTCGTACACAACTAAGTGTCGGAGTAACAAAAACCAAAGGAAATACTAAATAAAATTAATTCTCTCCCTCTCTCCCTCTCTCTCTCTGTTTCTGTCTCTCTCTCTCTCACACTGTTCCTCTTTTAAAAAATCAGGCTATTTTTAATTTCTTTAATAGAAGACTATTCAGAATTTGTTTTTCTGTTTCTTTTGTCAATTTGTTTTTCCTAAAAATTTGTACACTTCATTTGTTACTTCCAAATTTATCAGCATAAAGTTGTTAATAAATATCCCCATTATATTTGAGGGTTTCTAGAAACTGTAGTTGATGTTATTTTTTATTCCTTTCTGTCTTCTTTCTTTTTCTTTCCTTTTTTTTTTGTTTTTTGTCTTCACAGGGGTTTATTAATTCTGATAGGCCTTTGAAAGAACCAACTTTTTGCTTTCTGATTATTTCATATGGTTATTTTTTTCTCTTCTTTATTATTTCCTCTCTTACACTTTCTTTGGGTTTAATCTGACATCCTTTTCTCATTCTAACTTAAGAAGGGTGCTGAGAGTGCTGATTTTTAGCTTTTCTCCTTTTTTTCTAACAGGTATGTTTAAGATCATAAATGTCCTTCTAGGCACAGCTGTAAACACGGCTATGCAGTTAAAAAATTATTGTCACTCCAGATGTTTTTCACTTTTATTATCTTCTTTGACTCATAGGCTATTTAAAAGGATACTGGTTAATTTCCAAGTATATGAATTTTTAGTTTTTTTTTTGTATTATTACCCTAGTTGTGCTATGGGTAGTGAAGACACAATCTGTATTGTTTAAATCCTTTGATATTTGTTGAAACTTGATTTTTGGCTTGGCTTTTGGATAATTTAATAAATGTTTTATGGTATTTGAAAATAATGCATATTTGACACTAGTTGGGTACACTGTTCATATATGTCAGTTGGGTGATTTTTAAAAACTTGTTCAAATGTATATTCCTACTTATATTTTATTTGCATTGTCTGTCAGTTACTCAGAAGTTATGTTAAAATCACTATCCATGACATGATGATGTGGATTTCTATGTTTCTTCTTTTATCCCTGCCAGTATTTTGTTTTATGTATTTTGAGGAACTGTTCTTAGATTCTTGCAAATTTAGAATTGCTATATTTCCCTTCAAATTTGCTCTTTTATCACATAAAATTTCCCTCTTTAATTCTAGCAATGCTTCTTGCCTGGAGGCCTGTCGTACAGTGAAAAATCAATCAACTTTCTCTTGGGTAGTATTTGCATGGCATGTTTTCTTTTCTTGATGCTGGGGCTCAAACCTCGTGCTTCATGCATGCTGGTCAAGTGCTGTACCACTGAGCTACATCTGCAGCCCTTGCAAGGCTTATGTAATTTTCCATTCAATTCTCTCAACCTCACTTGTTTATGGTGTATCTTCTATGTGATTAAGTTGTGCATTCTTTTTTTTTTTTTTAAGAAAGGGACAGTGAAAGAGAGAAAGAGAGAATCAAATTTATTTAGTTTTAATTTGACTTTCGTTTCTCTGATACCTTGTTGTGTACATGATGCTGGGGTTTGAACCCAAGGACTCACACATGATAAGGCAAGCACCATAACCACTGAGCCACCACTCCAGCCCCCCCTCCGCTTTTTTTTAAATGAGTTTATTTTTCATTAAAGTTTTACATATTGAAGGGGTTTGTTGTTACACTTTCATACATGCACACATTATATATCCCCTTTACCCTTTCCACCTTCTCCCCTCTCCTCTATCCCCCCATCTCTCTCCCAGTATGGGAGGTTGCCCCCAGTTTGATTGGTAAACTGTATTTGATGAATCTATTGTCTAAACTTATTGTACTTTTACTCTTTCCTATATTATACTCTAGCTTCCACATATGATCGAACATTTGACCCTTGAGTTTCTGGCTTTGGCTTATTTCTCTCAGCATTATTTTTTCCATTTCCATCCATTTACTAGCAAAGGCAATGATTTCTTTTTTTTTTTAAATAGCCAAATAGAATTTCATTGTATACTTATACCACAGTTTCTTGATCCATTCATCCAGTGATGGGCTTCTGGCTTGATTCCATAATTTAGCTATTATGAATTGTGCTGCTATAAACATTGATATGACTGTGCCATTGTAGTGTGGCAAATTTTTATCTTCTGGGAAAATACCAGGAGTAGAATAGCTGGGTTATATGGTGGTTCCATCCCTAATTTTTTGAGGAGTCTCCATACTGCTTTCCAGAATGGTTGTACTAGTTTGCAGTTCCACTAACAATGTATAAGGGTTCCTTTTCCCCCACACCCTCTCCAACATTTGTTGTTGTTTGCATTCTTGATCTTTGCCATTCTGACTGGAGTGAGGTGAAATCTTAATGAAGTTTTGATTTTCCTTTCCCTGATTGCTAGAGATGTTAAGTATTTTTTCATATATTCATTGGCCTTTTACATTTCTTCTTTTGAGAAGTTTCTGTTTAGTTCTTTTGCCCATTTATTGATTGATTTATTATATTTTTGCTGTTAAACTTTTTGAATTCTTTTTACATCTTGGATATTAGACCCCTGTATCTATTGCCATGATTTTCTCTCATTCTGTAGGTTCTCTCTTCATGTTCTTCATTGATTCCTTAGCTGTGCAGAAGCTTTTTAGTTTAATAGCATCCCACTTATTGATTCTTGGTTGTATTTCTTTTGTTATGGGGGTCTTGTTAAGGAATTAACAAGACCCCCATAACAGCTCCTACATGGTGGAGTATTGACCCTATTTTGTCTTCTAACAGTTGTAAGTTATGTGGTTTAATTCCTAGATCTTTGATCCATTTCAGCTTGAGTTTTTTGCAGGGTGAGAGATAGGGATGCAATTTAATTTTTCTGCATATGATTATACAGTTTGCCCAGCACCATTTGTTGAAAAGCCTATCTTTTCTCAAAGATATATTTTTTGCCACCTTTGTCAAATTAGAAGGCTATGTATTTGTAGGTTTTTTTCTTTGTATCTTCTATTCTATTTCATTGGTCTTCATGTCTATTTTCATACTAATACCATCCTGTTTTTGTAACTACAGCTCTGTGGTATATTTTCAGATTGGGTATTGTGATGCTTTCTGCTTTTTTCCCCTAAGTATTGCTTTGGCTATTCTGGGTCTCTTATTCTTCCAAGGGAATCTAAGAATTGATTTTTCTATATATCTGAAAAATGTCATTGGTATCTTGATAGGGATTGCATTGAATTTGTATAGCACTTTTGGCAGAATGGCCCTTTTGACTATATTAATTCTGCCTGTCCAAGAGCATGGGATGTCTTTCCATCTTCTTAGTTCTTCTATTTCTTTCTTTAATGTTCTATAATTTTACTTGTAGAGGTCTTTTGCTTCTCTGGTTAGATTAATTCCCAAGTTTGTATTTATTTATTTATTTATTTTGAGGTTATTGTGAATGGGATGGTTTTCCTGATTTCATCCTCAGCTGAATCATTGTTGGAGTGTAGAAAAACTATTGATTTATGAGTATTGATCTTGTATCCTGCTACTTTGCCAAATTCATTGAGAAGTTCTAGCAGTTTTTTGGTGGAGTTTCTTGAGTCTTTTAGGTATAGGATCACATCATCAGCAAATAGAGAAAATTTGACTTCTTTACTTATTCATACCTCTTTGATCTCCATCTCTTTTGCCTGATTGCTCTGACTAGTGTTTCAAGGACTATATTGAATAAGAATGGTGAGAATGGACATCCTTGTCTTGTTCTTGAATTTAGTGGGAAGGCTTTCAATTCTTGTACATTTAGTATGATATTGGCCATGGGTTTGTCATAAATGGCCTTTACAATATTAAGGTAAAATCCTTTAATCCCTAGCCTCGTTAGTGTTTTTGCCATGAATGGGTGTTGGATTTTGTTGAAGGCCTTTTTCTGCATTTGTTGAAATGATCATGTGGTTTTTGTCCTTGCTTCTGTTCAAGTGATGGATCACATTTATTGATTTCCATATTTTCAACCATTGTTGCGTCCCTGGAATGAAACCCGCTTGGTCATGGTGTATTATCTTTTTGATGTACTTTTGAAAATGGTTTGCTAGCATTAAGGATTTTTGTGATTTTTGATAATCAGGGATATTGGTCGGTAGTTTTCTTTCCTTGATGTGTCTTTGTTAGGTTTCAGTATCAGGGCTATGTTTGCTTCATAAAAAAAGTTTGGGAGCATTCTGTCCCTTTCAGTTTCTTGTAATAACTTAAGAAAGAGACATGTTCTTCTGTAAATGTCTGGTAGAACTCAGCTGAGAATCCATTGGAACCTGGGCTTTTCTTTCTTTCTTTTTTTTTTTTTTGAAAGACTTTTATTTGCTGACTCAGTTTCATTAATTGATATTAGTCTGTTTAAGGTTTCTGTATCTTTTTGTGTCAATTTGGGCATGTCATATGTGGGAAGAAACTTGTCCATGTCTTCCAGATTTACAGCTTATTGGAGTATAAGTTCTCATGGTAGGTTCTGATAAGCCTTTGTATTTCAGAAGGGTCTGTGGTAATTTCACCATTATAATCTCTGATTTTGTTGATTTTTTTTTCTTTTTTTAAAGATAGAGGGAGAAAGAGAGAATCAATTTTATTTATTTTTTCATCTGGTTTTTGCTGACACTTAGTTGTATATGTGGTATTGGGGTTCAAACCTGGGTCCTCACATATGCCACACAAGTGCTTTAACTGAGTCACCACTCCAGCCTGATTCGTTTCTTTTCATTCTTCATTTTGGTTTGTTAGAGCCTTGCCAATTTTATTTATTTTTTGTCGAAAAACCAACTTAATTTTCATTGTATATTTTATTCTCAATATCATTGATTTCATCTCTGATCTTGTTGATCTCCTGTCTTCTACTGTTTTTGGAATTAGTTCCTCTTTTTCTAAGAACTTGAGGTGAATCATAAGCCAAGAGATTTGTGATCTCTCTGGATTCTTGGTGTGGGCACTCGGAGCTGTAAATTTACCTCTTAGAAATGCATTCATACTTTCCCAGAGATTTCAGTATATTGTGTCTTCATTCTCATTTGTTTCTAAGAAGATCTTGATTTCTATTTTCATTTCTTTTTTGATCCATTTTCATTTAAGAGAGTACAATTCAATCTCCATGTATGTATGTGATTTCTGTTATTTTTCTTACTATTGATTTATAGTTTTATACCATTAATATCTGATAGAATACATTTTTTATTTGCTGAGATTCCTTTGTGTACTAGAATATGATCTATTTTGGGAAAAGCTCTATGTACTGCTGAGGAAAAAGTATGTTCCTCTGTTTTGGGATGGAATATTCTATTGATGCTTGTTAAGTCCATTTGACTTAGGGTGTCATTTTGGCTGGAGATATCTTTATTGATTTTTTTTGTTTTGATGACGTATCTATTGGTGATAAGGGTGTATTGAAGTTCCCCAGTACTATTGTTTTGTGGTCTATGAGTGATTTGAATTCATAATGTTTTTTTTTTCAATGTAGTTGGGTGCATTGATATTTGCGGCATATATGTTTACATTGATTATAGTATCTAGTTGGAATCTATCCTCTATTAAGATGTAGTGGTCTTCTTTGTCTCTTCTGATTAACTTTTGGTTGAAATCTACTTCATCAGATGTTAAAATCATTGCACCAGTTTTTTTTCTTAGGCCATATGCCTGGTAGGTTTTTCTCCATCCTTTTAACTTCAACCTATGGATGTCTTTACCTGTAAGATGCATCTCTTGCATAAGCATATTGTTGGCTTTGTTTTTTTGATCATTCTGCTAATCTATGCCTTTTGATTGGGGAATTGAGACCATTAACATTCGATGTTAATATGGATATGTGGTTTACTGTCATTGTGATTTTTGCTGTATTTTGTACTGTCCTAGTTCTTGTTTAGCTGATAATACTTTTTATTGAGCTTCCTCAGCTTGTGGGGTTTGGGAGTTGATTGTTCATTCCTCTATGTGAAATTTGTCTTTGAGTATTCTTTGTAGAGCTGGTTTTGTGCTCATGCATTCTTTTAGCTTGTTCTTGTGGAGAAATGTTTGTATTTCTCCCTCAAATATGAAACTGAGTTTTGTTGGGTGTAGTATCCTCAGCTGGCAGTTGTTTTCTTTCAGGGTTTGGAATATCTTCATTCCATACTCTCTTTGCTTTTAGGTCTGAGGTGAAACATTTGAAGTGTTCCTTATTGGTTTGTCTCTAAGTATGTCTTGATACTTCTCTCTTATAGCTTTTAATATTCTTTCCTTGTTTTTCTCTGTTAAACATGCTGAATATGATGTGTCTTGGCAAATTTCTCAATTTATTAGGTCTATTTGGAGTCTTGAATGCCACCTGTATGTGCATGTCTATCTCATTTTTAATATAAGAGAAATTTTCTGTGATTATCTCATTGGAGATATTCTTTAAGCCTTTAGTTTGTACCTCCACATTTTCTTCTATCCCAATGACTCTCAGATTTGGTCCTTTAACATTTTCCCAGAGCTCTTAAATATTCTCATCATGTTTTTTAAGTTTTTTTTTTATCTTTACTGTCTTTTGTGAGTTGAAATTTATTTTGCCTGCCTTCAATGTCAGAGATTCTTTCAAGAATTGTTGTCCTATTTTCTACAGATTGTAATCTGTTATTTAAATCTTCAAGTTAGATTTTTTTTTAGAGTGAGAGAGTGAGAGAGAGGGAAACAGAATCAATTTTTATTTACTTTTTTTCATCTGGCCTCATATCTCTGACAATTCTGTGTATGCTGTTAGAATTGAAATCAAACATGTGGTCAGGTATGGGTGAGCAAGGAAGAAAATTTACTCTGGCTGAAAGGTGAAAGAATGCACCCTGAACAAGGAAATCAGGGGTTTTTAAGTTCAAACTGACATGATACTGCCTTTTGCTCTGACTGGAGGAGCTCATGTGCACAATCTATGCAGTTGGCTAAAGTAAGGTGGAGGTGGATACAAAGAGGAAGTAGGCCACAACTGGGAGAGAGTAAAGGTTGCTAGAAGGAGGTAGATATGTGGTGAGGGTCACTGGAAAGGGGTAGAGTGTGTTAGCAAAGGTCACTGGAAGAGGATGAGTGGGTATCTGAAGGGCTTCCCAGAAAGAGGTGGGCATACACAGGGGAGGGAGTAACTATCCCCACAGGGGGATCTAAAAGTGGAGATGGTCTATCTTGCATCACAATTTTCAATTTTGACAGAAAAGAAAGACTTAAATCTTATAATGTGCTGCTGGGGTTTGAACCAGTGTCCTTGCACATGCCAGGCAAGTGCTTCAACTGCTGAGCTACTGCTCCAGCCCTTCAAGTGAGTTTTTAGTTTGGTTGATTGTGTTTTTCATTTCTAGGAGTTCTGTTAACATTTGTTTTCACTACATTTATTTTTGAAAAATTGCTCTTTCATCTGTTGTAGTTGTTCTCTTAGTTCCTTCTCTAAATCCTCTTTTAATTGTTTTCTTATTTCTTTCTTTAAATATTTTTTTAATTCTTTGATCATTTTGGTAATCACATTGTTGTTGCTATCCTCTCTCTCCCTCTCTCTCTCTCTTTATCCAACCCCCTATCAGTAGAAGTGGACTCTCTTGTTGTGGGTGTGTGGTTTTGGAGAGGAGATTTACTTGCCTGTTTCCTTATTTTTTGTAGGTCTTCTTCTTGCTCCTTAAATTGAAGCAGGTTTTTTTAATCGTATTTTGTGTGTGAGCTATCATATTATTTGTTCTGAGGATTTTCAGTGGATTTGATGTTTGGGATAGGGCCTGAGAATGCTTTCCAGTTGTTCCTTCCCCTTTGAGTTCTTCCTGCTGGATTGGAGGTTTTGTCCCATCCCTTACTCAGGTTGGGGTTCTGTTGTAAAAGTTGAATTCAGCAGTCTAATCCCTAACCTGTGAACGGTTAGTGCCCCTTAAGATTCATAGCTCCTCATGAGCTAATGAAAAACAATCAATATGAGCAACCAATGCTTACAATAAACAGCATTGATTACTTAGTACCTACTATATCTATTATAATGTTAAATTCACCTAAGAAACAAATGGTAGGTTTAGTAATTAATTACCTTCAGTGAAAACAGTATTAAACCATTACCTATGTCAGGCTTCAGAGCACACAATAGTCATTGAGTTTGGTATTCATAATGGTAATGGTTAACACAGTTTTAATGGTGGGGGTTCAAACTTTATAAACTAATTAGAACTAAGAGGTGGTAAGCTTATAGATGCCTGAGAAGGAAATGCATGAGGAAGTTAGAGAGGAAGTTGTAATATTACAGTGTGAGCAGAAAGAAAGTAGAGGAAGGATAGGATTTGCTGGTAAAAAAGAAAAAAGAAAAAAAAAAAGGAAAAAATATAAATAAAATAAAAATAGAGGGAGAAAGGGACAGAGGTATCAAAGTAGAGGAAGGGTGAAAGAGATATTAATAGAGTTTGGCTGATTCCAGAAGAGAGGGTACGATCAGTGTGGGACAATATAATTAAAAAACTAAATGTACCAATCAAAAGACCAATCCTCAGCAGGCAGGGCATGGATAAATATTTACATTGAAGAAACTGCTCAAGGATGAAGGGAGTACAGAAAAAAGAAAAGAAAAAGAAAAAAGAGAAAAGAGAGAGAGAAAAAAAGAAAGAAACAAGAAAGCAGAAAAAAATTCTTAATAAAAAATTGGAAGTATCTGCACTGAGGTTGTCTCACTACATATTGGGAGCAGATGCTCACTGTCCCTCTGAGTTTTGTTGGCAGGGTCCCTCAGTGTAGAATTATGTGATCTCACAGTGTTGTTTATGTAGCACTCTAAGTGTGGAGAACAGGGTGACAGGTCCTGTAATTACTTGGTCTCTGGGCTTTGCTGGGTGAGACTTCCCTAAAGAGTTCAGGTTGATGAATACCCTAAAGGCTTGATCTTTGCCTCTGCTGAGGATCCGAAATTCAGGAGACTTCCACATTTCTAGGTGCAAGGAGGTGAATGTAGAGCAATACTACTTCTGCTGGTTACATACATGTACCTCCAGATTTCCTGGGCTCAGAATCAGCATTCTCTTTCATGCTCCTGTCCCTTCTTAGGTTGTCATGTGATCTCTCTGACTTGGGGGAGCAAGGCTGAGCTAGGCTCCCCTGCATTCCACCAACCCAAATCACCTTGAACTAAGTGAGGTCAGGGCCTGCCCCATTCCTGGTCTTCGAGGTTCAACCTCTGAACTGCAGCAGGCTCCTGGCAGGATTGTGGAGTAGCCCACTGTAACCTCCTAACTCCCTCCTGCCAGACAGTCTGCTCAAAGTGCTACTGCCCTCTCCACTTTGCAGGCAGCTGAGAGGCATTGCACCACCTTCACGTACCCAGGTACATGCAGGGTTCCTTAATGAACTGAGCCTCTCCTTTGCAAGTCCAACCCCACTTTATACTCCAGTACTGATTGGGAGCAATGTCAATCATTGCTAAGATCCAGTTGGGACAGACGCAATCCCTCTTTTCCACTTGCTGCTTCCAAAACTCTAATCCTCCAAAAATCTCCCACTGAGCAGTGCTGTGCTCCAGTGAAGATTTTCCTCTTCATGCACCTTGCAACAGGGGAGTCTCCCAGTGTTTTATCATCCCCATGATGAAGCCAGACCAGAAGCAGCCTCCCTGCAGTTTGCCACCTTGGAAATCCTCAGTTGTGCATTTTTTTTTTAAAAAAGGAGAGAGAGAGAGAGAAAGATAGAGAGAGAGAGAGAATCAATTTTTATTGAGTTTTTCACATGGCTTTCGTTGCTCTGACACTTAGTTATGTACATGGGTGCTGGAGTTTGAACCCGTGTATTTGTTCATAATAGGCAAGCACTGTAACCACCGAGTCACTGCTCCAGCCCCCAATTATGCATTCTTAATACAATCTGATGGTCTTCTCTTTTACAGATTTAATGTATTGCTGACATACTGGGTTAAAACCTATTATCTTAATACTTTTCTGTTAGTTTGTGTCCTTTTTGTCTCCTCCTCTTCATGAACTGGGTCCTGCAATGTCTCACTGTCTTGGTAATTCTTGAGACCAACATATGTTTCAAACATTTTAAAACACTCTGGTCAGCTTTTAGTTGTCCTTAGCTGTCAGGACTTGATTATCCTAAAAAGTATGCATCATCCACCTGTGGAAGTGGAACTCCACATTTTTCTCTATCTATATAAGTATGTGTAGACAAAAAGACTTAAAGAGCTTAGAATTTTTATAAGATCGTGGCAGCTCTTGTTTAATTGTTTTTTACTCCCTTATGATATATGCTTTATGAAAAACATGTGAATTACTTATGGTTATTAAAATTAGTATATATAATTAGGACATTAAAATTAGCTTATGAACTAGGACACTAATAGCAAAATTTATTTGTAATAGTTTTAAAAATTATTTTAACAACTATAGAAGACATATAAACCAGAACATCATCTATAATCCCGTCATCTACTTACTTTAAAAAATTTCCAATCTATTTTTTTCATATACAGATATAATAATGCACATGCTAAATGAGTGTTCATAGTATTGAATTTTAATGATGTACTTTGGAAAAACTAGCCTCTGTAAATTTTTTCTAATACCATATTTATAATTCTGGTCCAACTTCTCATTACCCTTTACCTAGAAATAAAAGGATTGGCAAATTTATAGGTTTTTGTTTTATCTAAAAGGTATATAGCTTAAAAATCATAAAAATTGTTAAAAATATCAATATCACTAGAAGACATATATAGTAATTTTATACTAGTGTTTTTCTTTCAAATCAGAAAGGATGTGAAGGTAATTTTGCTTGGGAATATTACATTTGAGTTTGCCTGCTTTAAATGCTTCCTTTCAGCCAGAGTAAATGAATTTCCACTCTTCTTTATTTGAATTCCATTAATCAAACTCCAGATGTAGTTCCCCTCCCAAACAATGCCTGTGACAGTATTGAACTTTAATAATACTGGACACTGATGACTGGAAAACCTTTGATGATATCTTTATTATACTGATAAACTTTTGGAAAAGTGAATCATCAGATTCACATTAATATCATTATACTTACAGGCATCTTAATCAAATTTATGGCACTATTAGAGGAAGCTAAATTTTAAGATTGCCTATAAAAATGGAAGAATTTCAACAGTTAGATAATGTTAAGTAAGTGAAAATAGGAAATAAGAGTAGGTTTGCTTTCTAAAATAAAATCTTCAGGCATTAATGAATTGGAAGACAGTCTTCTCTGAAGATAATTCTAATAGTTCTTGGCACATTTAAAATATCAGCCATATTATGAAAAAACAGGTCTAATATCTATTCCTTTGAAAATGTGACTCTAAGTGATATGGTGAATTTTATTTTTATGAAAGGATCTTGTAAAAAAGGCATGCATAATGTTGGTGTTATGATTTAGATATGAGGTGTCCCCCAAAAGCTCATGTGTGAGATAATGCAAGAAAGGTTAGAGGTGAAATGATTGGGTTGTGAAATTTAACCCTATCAGAGCATCAGTCCTCTGATAGGGATTAACTATGAATGGTAACTATAGGCAGGTAGGATGTGGCTGGAGGAGGTGGGTCTTTGGGGCATGCATTTGGGGTATATATTTGTCCTTGTTGAGCAGAGTAGTCTGTCTCTGCTTCCTGATGTCCTGTCCAGAGCTACTTTATTCCACCACACCCTTCTGCTATGGTGGTTTGCCTCCCCTTGGGGCCAGAGCAATGGAGCTGGCCATCTGTGGACTGAGAACTTTGAAACCATGAGCCGCTAAATAAACTTTGCTTACTCTAAAATTGTTCTTGTTATGTGTTTTGGTCACTGACAAAAAAACTGACTAAAATAGCTGGCTTTGGAAATGTACTTGAGGTTGTAGAATCCTGACCGCTCATTTTCCAGATGAGACTCAAAAAGTTATTTTTGTCATCCCAAAGGACAATTTCATAAAAATCCCTAGAACAGTGCTTGGCCTAGAGCAACTGCTCTGTGCATATTAATTTCTTCTTGCTATTTCCTAGAACACAAATATGAGTTTCTGTATTCTTGAGATGGGCTCACCACAATTCATTTCTTGCATTAGTCATCTCATCTGTGAGAAAAGGCACCCACTAAAGCTCAGAGGCTAATAACAACAAAGGTTTATCTTTGTCTCATTGCATGTGCTCTGTGGATGGGGTGACACTTTCCTTCTGTTGCTGCAGGTTACCTGTGGTTGCAGTTGTGGCTGAGGCTCTGTTCTATATGGCTCTTTTCCAAGGATCTTCACTTTGGAGTCCAGGCTGAAAAAGGCACATCCTGTGTAAAACACACAGTTCATGAGGCATGAATGAAAAAGCAAGAGCTGGCCTCTTAAATTAGTTCCTGCTTAGAGTAAGTACACTGTCATTTATGCTGACACTCTTTTGCCAAGTTAAATCCATGGCCAAACCTACTAATGGATAGGGAGATGCAGGAGTCAGGGCAAATTTTGAGGATGTATAGTTCTTGTGCAGGGAAGGAAGCAAATAGTTGTCAATTGAGTTACCACACAATTGACAAATATATACTATATATATATATATATATATATATATATAGAGAGAGAGAGAGAGAGAGAGAGAATCAATTTTGTTTAGTTTTTCCATGTAGCCTTTGTTGCTCGGACACTTTGTTGTGTATGTGGTGCTGGGGTTTGAACCCGTGTATTCACGCATGCTAGGCAAGCACCATAACTGCCAGGCCACCCTTCCAGCCCCAAATTGACAAATATTTTAATGTCAGTTCCAGCCCTACAGAAATGAAAGATATTGTCCTTTGCTGTGATATCTATGGTAGGTCTGAGTTTTGAGATTTTCATTTTGGACTAACATTGTGGAAGACTTTTTGGTTACTCAGGAAGCATTTTTCAAAACTATAACAAAATTTGAGGACTATCTGCAACAACTGATTCTCCTTAGATCACATTTTTATTATGAAACTTGAGGGTATTTATGTTCTTTTGAAGGATGCTTGATGGAAGGAGGACAATTATGTTCAGGAGACTGTCTTATACCTTCTTTTTTTTTTTTAAGAGAGAGGGACAGTGAGAGAGAGAGAGAGAGAGAGAAAATCATTTTTTATTTAGTTTTTCATGTGGCTTTTGTTGCCACACTTCGTTGTGTATGTAGTCCTGGGGTTTAAACCTGCATCCTCGTGCATGCCAAGCAAGCGCTGCAACCACTGAACCAAAAAAGACTTGGAAGCATTCAGCTTAATAATCAGGGAAAGTCTAAATTTTAGGTGGTTTAGTATTACTAATGGCAGCCATGTGTCCATTTGGGCTGCTGTAACAAAATACCATGCAAAGGTGTCTTATAGACAACAGAAACATATCTCCCACACAGTTATGGAGACTGGGAAGTCCAAGATGAAGGAGCTAGCAGATTTGGTGTCAGCTGTCTTTTCAGTGTCCTCACATGAAGGAAAGGAGCAAACAAGGGCACAATTACATACATGAAAGCGTCACCTTCATTACCTCATTACCTTCCAAAGGCCCCACCTCTTAATGTCATTACTCTGGTGGGAAGGGTTTCAACATATGAATTGTAGGAGGGTACAAACATTCGTATCATAGCATTCCATAAAGACGAAAAACCAGCCAGTTGTGGTGGTGCACACCTGTAATCCCAGTGGCTTGGGAGGCTGCTGAGGTAGGAGGATTGCAGGTTCAGAGCCAGCCTTAGCTACTTAGTGAAACCTTGTCTCAAAATTAAAAAAAAAAAAAAAAAAAAAAAAAGAAAAAAGAAAAAAAAGAAAGGGTTGGGGATGTGGCTCAGTGGTTAAGTGCCCTGGTACCAAAAACAGAAAAACAAAAACAAAAACATACTCTCACCCCACCATGGGAACAGCAGTATGTTCCCACTGAGTCTTCTAAAATGTTTAAAAATTCAGTTTAACAGTTAGTAGACCATTGATCGTCCCTCAGGAACTTTCTTCAAATTTTTTGTTTTGAGAGAGAGGGAAAGAGAAAGAATCAGTTTTATTTATTCTTTCATCTGGTCTTTGTTTCTCCGACACTTAGTTGTGTAGGTGGTGCTGGGGTTTGAACCCAGGTCCTCACACATGGCAGGCAATTGCTCCAACTGCTGATCTCTAGCTCCAAATTTTATTTTTAAGAGGGAAGGCTTTGTGTAAAGGGAGATAAGGTTGGAGAAAGGAGTGGGGAAAAGGAGGGGATTAGTTAGTCTCCTATATTTTTCTTCTGCTTCAAAAATGCACTTAAACTTCCTAACAGTCACCTAGTGGGTAGACCAGTGCAGAGCATGGCACACGAGAGACGGGGACCATCATTCTCATTCCAGAGATTTGCATGATCTCTGCAGATTCTTCACATTAAAATCTGTCTGCTATCTCTATATCTATTGAGTAGTGAACATATTCATATGTAAAGGAACTGAGAAAGGAAAGAATACAATTCAAAAGCTATAAAGTGACCGAACGGTGTTGTTTTTTTGACAAGGTCCCCCTGCTGTCCAGTTTAATTCCATGGAGGTAACCTGTGTTATCTGTAGCATATCATTCTAGGAATACTTTGAGCATTTATGAGTGAATGCATTTAAATATATTTTTCTCCCATTTGTACATAAAAGTGTTCTCTGCTTAGCTTTTACCTAACGTGTTTTGCACGTTATATTATAAATATGCAGAGTTCCTTCCCCACACTCTCACTCCTCTTTTCTAAAGGCTGCTTGAGTTTAGTAATTGCTAATGCATTTCTTCCTTCTGGAAACATATTGAGTCTTCTCCATCCCAAGAACTCTGCTCCACAAAAGACAATTTCTAAGGGAACTCAGGGGAGTCTAACCAGTTTCCAACTTATATAGCATTCACTGTTTTGATTTTCTCCTGTTTGTTTTCTCATGGTGATAAATAGCTAACACTAAAAAAAAAAAAGAAAGAAAGAAAAATATGTGCATCTTTCTCATTTTGGGAGAATTCACTGAAGGGAGGGACACAGACAGGGAGAAGAGTCCTGAGAAGGAGTCCAGGTGAGGGTGTCTCTAAAGTTGGAAGGAAATGAGGCAAAGCCCTGACATGGGGCAAATGGGCTCTTGGAGGTGAATAGGGCAGATGAAGGTGGAGAGATGAGGAGACAGTCTGGCAAGGCCAGGGATTTGTGTGGTTTCCTAAGGCACTCGCCTCATTTTTCATCCTTCAGAAGAGCCACACTGGTGGGAAGGAAACTATTTTTGAATGCAAACAGGAAATGTACTATTAAGTGGAGAACCACATCAAATTACAGAGTATGAAATGCTATGTCATTTGAGTGAATTACCTATTAAATGTCAGCCATCACCTAATAATACGTTTCCTTTATGCATGAAGGTGGTGTCTCCATTCCGAAATTAGTGAGGCTGTTTGCTCTATCTTGCTTTGTCTTCATTGTCACTGGCTCAAGGGGTCAGTGGAAGTTGTAAAATCACTGTGACCCTGAATAGCCTTCAAGACAATTGACCCCTGGTCCTGGCTTCATGATCCCTGACCTGTCTGTTATTCTCCTGACATTAATCAACCCTGGGCAATAATTAGATAGGTTAATAATTACACCACACTTATTTCTATAATGCTGAAGAGCATGAGCTATTATCACAGAATGTATGTAGTTTTTTCCCCCTAATTGTTCTAGGTAGAATTTTTGTACAGGGCAAACAATGGTATAAACAGTTAAAATGAGATTTTCAAGGCTGCTTTACATACAGTATTCAGACAGGAATTTCACCATATTCCATTGAATCTGAGTTTTTGTGAGGACTTTCTATTTGGGAGAACTTGCATCTCCTGGGAAACAGGTGCAGATGTCTTTGATGTGTTCTTAGCACTGATCATCCCTCCACTGAACAATTTAAAAGTACCATTCAGGACCTCATGCCCCCAAACCTTTAACCTTAGCTTCTCACGGTTTCAACACGACAACTCTTCCGAACTTGTCATCTGTGTAAAGTCTGAGTTTTTACAGAACCATCCCCCCAGACCCTTGGGCTACCATTTTAAAGTACTATAGCACATTGTGAAGGCTCTGACTTCTTCACTATAAGAATGAGAGTGCATTAGGTAGTAGGCTTCAGCATGATCAGTAAACCTGGAATGATAGCTGGATCCTGTGCTTTCAGGTCTGGCCCTGCCACAGTGTCCCTAACTTTATTTTCTCCTTTGACTCCCTGTAGCTGGACTTGTGAAGGCTCGGGACTGACCTTGTTCAGATGAGGCCAGGGACGCAGCAATCACAACCTCCCCGTTTTTTGAAGGTTGAAATTACACCTTGCTTCAGTTCCAGACTTTGGATGCTAGTTCCTGCAGCAAGTTAATTACTGTCAGTCCTTATTTGATGTCCAAGTCAATGAGGACACTTTGGATCTCAGTCCAGCCCTCTCCTTTTGGCCTCGTGTTACCTTTGCCTCATACAACCTTGTGCTTAGAACTTGATGTGTGGTGGTAATATAGACTTGTGGGGAAGAGTTTGGATTCTGAAGTCCAGGTGACATGGTTTTTGATTCTGGATCTATAATTTGCTAGCTGAGTGACCACAGGAAAGTTATTGATCTCTCTGTAAGCCTTGGCTTCTTTCATTCATAAGATGGAGATAATGATAGTGCTTCCATTATGGTGGTGTGGAAGGATTATGTGAAGAGGTGCCTGTCAAATGCAGGGACCATAGTGATTCCCAATAAGTATGACTCAGATGTTGACTCTGTGACCAGTCAGTACAGGTGGCTGTTAACTCTAAATAAAGCTCCTTACCGGTGGAGACTGTGATAGATCCACCTGGCATATTTGTTACTGTGTGTTGAATGAGTAAGTGATGGAGATGATCTTGTTATATAGCTAACTTTTCAATTAGGGGATTAAAAAAAGGGCCAGAGAAGTTGACTCTCTAGAAATATGCACACACGCACACACACACAAACACAAACACACACACACACACACACACACATAATGACAGGGATTGAATCCAGAGGCATTAAACCAGCCATTTAATTTTTATTTTGAAATAGGTCTCACTGTGTTGTTGAGGCTGGCTTTGAATTTGCAATCCTCCTGCCTTAGCCTCCTGAATGGCTGGAATTATAGGCATGTGCCAACATACCTGGCTAGAAATATTTTATATTGTCTTCTGCACATAAGATCTTTTCATTGATAGTGAGGTATGGTTTGTATTCCATCTTCTCTCTCTCTTTCTTTTTAAAGACATGACAGTGAGAGAAAGAGAGAAGCAATTTTTTAATTTAGTTTTTCATGTGACTTTCATGCCTCAGACACTTTGTTGTGTACTTGCTGGTGGGGTTTGAACTCACGTATTTGTGCATGCCAGGCACAAATAACCACTCTAGCCCCCCCCCCCCCAACTTCTCTTTTTGAAAGCATCTTAATGTGATTAATGTGCCAACAGCTTCTCCAAAATCTACTAATTCTGATTTAGTACCTTTTATATCTTGATATAGCTGAGGGAGTAGGAGACATGTAGCTGTTTCTTTTTTCCTTTAAATCTTTCGTTTTGAGACAGCTCTAGATTCATGTGTAGTAATAAAAAAATAATGGAGTTTTTCCTTTACTCATTTTCTCCTCAGTGGTAACATCTTACAAAAGTATACTGTATATACACACCAGCATCAAATTACTTCTTTTTTCACAAGTAATATGAAATTTTAAAGTTTTCTTGGTGAAGTCATGTAAAAACATAGAATTCTATTTCATTGTAATGATGGGTCATAAAACACTTAATTTTGCAATAGAATTTAAAAGACAAAAGCATAAAAGTCAATATAAAACTGTTAATGGATATGCAAAACAAAAATATCCAACATTAATAATATAATTTTGAAAGGACATATGTACTAAATTTTACATTACTCCTTTAATATGTACATTTTTATGTTTTTATGTACCAGTTAAAGTAAATTTAATTTAAAAAAATCTTAAAATTCTGTGTTTGTTGGGCTTGGGGTGTTGCACAGTGGTTGAGTGCTTGCACAGCATCCCAAGTACTGAATAAAAAAATTCTGTACCGTGGAAAATCCCCCAACAAAATATAGTATGATATCATGACAAGGATACTGATGGTTAGGGTTTTTTGTTTTTGTTTTCTTGTTTGTCACTGTAATCAAAAGACCTGACAAGAACTTGTCATGTAGAGGAGGAAAAGATTATTTTGGTTCACAGTTTTGGAGGTCAACTCCATAGCTCTGGGCCCAAGAAGAGGCAAACCATCTTGGCGGAAGGGCATGATGGTGGAAAGCAACTCAGAGCATGGCACCAGGAAGCAGAAAGTGCTCTGTTCAGGAAGGATAAAATAAAAAACCTCTAGTGACCCACCTTCTTCAGCCACTCCTCACCTGTGTACAATTATCACCCAGTTAATCCCTATCAGTGGATTAATCCACTGACTAGGTTAAGGCTCTCACAACCCAATTATTTCACATCTGAAAATTCTTGCATTGTCTCACACATGAGCTTTTGGAGGTCATCTCATATCTAAACCGTAGCAGACAACAATACAGTGAAATTCCGAACAGTTTCGTCATCACACGGACCTTTGACAGGATAGCAGAGACTTTTCAGGGGCCTTTTTAGTCTGTATCCTTGGTGTTTTGGGTTCTGGCTTCTTCAGCTCCTAGTTTGAGATAAATGAGGCAAAATGGAAAGCTAGCCAAGTCTCCACTGTGGCATTCCATAGCAGTCTGTCTGCTTCCCTACACTGTTCAGAATCTTTTGTCTCTTTAGATGTAAATTCCAGGACTTTTAATTGTACTTAGTGGGAGGGAGTGGAAAAAGTATGTCAATTCCACCTCCCCAGAAATGGAAGGTGGTGTAGCTGAATTTTTTTTAATCACCTCCTTTGCATAGCTTGGCACCTCACTACAAATTAACTGTCTCTGTGCTGCAGCCAAAATGTAATGTCTAGTTACCTACACATGAAACAGAAAGAGTTACGAAGTGCATTTTTAGCACTTCTGATTGATGAAAAGAACTCAGGTTTTTTTCATTGTTTTGTAACAACATATAATCACGCTCCTATATTATTCTTTTTCTGGCTTCAGGGAGAGATCCTTCTGGGAAGGTAGATCATGGGAAAATGATTAAAGAAGTAGTCAAATTCTACTGTAAAAAATGAATGTTATTAACCATTCTTATTCATCTGTCCTCACTACAGAGCTATTTATTACTTGTAGCAACCTAGCAAGCAAAGTGTAGGGGTGAGTTAGAGCTAGTTTATACTGGCTTGTGAGAAATTGTTGTTTTCAGGAATTCTGGAAGGTAGTGATTAAACAGCCATTATTAACAATTATATAAATTTTCAATAAATTAAATTACACAGATAATTGGAGATCACTACTTCTTATTTGTTTTATCTGTATTCCTGAGATTATTTATATCAATTATGTACAGTAAATGCTATATAAATGCCATCTTGCAGTGCATCTCTTCCCAACTCCACGTTCAGATTCTTTGTGTTTAATGATGTCACATTAGTAGCTTGAAATCAGCAGTGGGAGTATATATGCCCCAGAAATTGGAAAATGTTCCAAATCAAGGCTTTACCTCTGGAGAATATTAGTAAACATTTTCTAGGCCACCAACTGGGGATAAGTCATTTTTCTAGATTTTTCTATCTCTGAAGATAATTTTTCTTATTCTCCCAAACTTGCCCTATCTCAGGAGCTTTTGAGTTTCTAGATCTAAATTACTTGCAATTTGTTTATATAATGGCAAGATAAGAGCAAGTATTTCTTTAACTTTCACAATCCACAGTGGGGAACAGATATATGTTTTCTGTTATTTTGCCTTTTCTGAAGAAGCCTTGATGATAGAGCTGATGTTATGTTCAGATTAACTATGTGAGCAGAAGTGATGGGGGAAGAGGAAGACAAATGACTTGTGTTTTCAATACAGCTGCTCTGGCTATTGTCTTTAATTATATTCCTGCTGGACTGATAAGGAAACTGGCTTCTGACAGTCCTGAGGAACTGCCACATCACAAAGCCCTAATACTTCTTTTTGGATATAAGCTATGTCTTATGCGCTAAGCAACATAGACATGCATTATTTTTGATAATTGTGATTGGCTATGTTTCTTATATGGTTAGGGCCTTTCATTTCTTAAAGCTACATGGCTTTCATTTGGAAGTTTATCTCCTGCATTGAATGAAGCAGGCAGGTTTTTAGTGGCTTGAATGTAGATGCATTTTTCTAGCTTTTCAACATAGTACTTATTCATATGTCTTTTTATTTGGCATTTAAAAATATGCTGATATCGGCTCAAAAGTATAACTGGCAACTGTGACTCAGCTTGGTGATTTTCCCTTCCAGTTTGGCTGTAATTCCCAATAGTGTGAACTTAAAATAAAGACATGATATAAAGGACATGTGCTATTTAAAATATATGCATGTCATAATTTTTTTTATAGAAAACAATTAGCAGAATATGTGTTTCAGTCTTTCACCCTGGTCATCCTTACTTCTTTTCGTTGTAAATGATTATGTGACAAAGCAAAAGCATTATAGAAATATGAATGTGTCGCCATCTGATCCAGAAGCTATCATATGAGCGAAAACATACAACAGGGCTCTTGTTTTGATATAATTAAGAAATTAAAGTGCTCAGTGACTTATTATTAAAATGTTTTTAATTTAGAATCTAATGAATTTGATTAAAAACTCCTGTTCCTGATAGTATTCTAGACTAGCTCATAAAAAATCAGGCGTGAAGTCATTTAACATTTTATGCAGGATTAGTAAATGGTGGTTCAAAGGAAGTGTTACTCCTTCCAGCTTCTGCCCGTGAGGGAGTCCTTTTCACTTTCCACTTCAAGCAGATATACATTTTTCCACCAAAGGGACTTTGAAATATGCTAACCCTGCTGCCAGAGCTCAGTTACAAAGAAGGGGACGTATCAGAAAGCCTAGCCAGGGGATCCCAGCTGCAGAGCACATAGCTCAGAAAGCAGGGAATGCCAGCATCGAGCAGCTGTACCCAGTGTTGCCCAGAACCTGTTGGAAGGGAGCAAAGCCAGATGTATGGGATTTTAGGATGAGGGAAAATCAGTCCTTGGAACAAGTGTGTAGGCAGAGACTCAAGTCTTGGTAATAGGAGACCTGGAATAAACATAAAGCATCTAGACATCCCAGCAGGGAACAGGCCAGGTAGGATGGAAGCCAAATTCACTCAGCCATTCAGAAGAGTGTCCTGTGAAACCATCTGAGAAAGCCTGTCTTCTCTCTGAATTCAGGGTAGTGCAGTGATTACATACCAGACTTAGGAGTCAGATCAACATGTTTGTATCTTGGACCTGCCAATGTAATAACTGTGTAATCTGTGTTCCTCAACCTCACTTAGTTATTAGTAAAATAGGAATAATGATGCTACACAGCATGTAAAGCTCTATTGAAGTTCCTAGAGCCTACTAAATTCTCAATGATGTTAGCTGTACAAATACCAACGCAACTTTAAAAAAAAATTAATTCCATAGGAAAAGGAGAATGTTATCAGGTCTACTCTATAATTCTGTGGATTTTAGTATATTAGTATATTTAGTGAACTTTATCTCATTATGAAATGAGGGTTTAGGGTATTCCCTACAAATCCTTTTATCCTTTCTACAGTGTTTTTAAGCAGAGAATCCTTAGGATGTTATTCTCTATTGATACCTAGTAAGTACAGGTGGACCTTACCTGACAATTTGACTGACCAGGGTGGAAAACAAGAGTTACATAAGTGTCCCTATTGAAAACACAGGCTTACCTAAACCTGTGTTAGTTTTTTTTTTTAAGAAAGAAAGAGAGAGAGAGAGAGAGAGAGAGAATTAATTTTATTTTGTTTTCATGTGGCCTTTGTTGCTCCAAAACTTTGTTGTGTATGTGGTGCTGGGGTTATAAACCTGTGTCCTTGCGCATGCCAGGCAAGTGCCGTAACTTCTGAGCCACCTCTCCAGCACCAACCTATGTTAATTTAGTGTACCTTTTTTCCTATTTGTGTGTTGAGGCAGCAGCTGAAGATACTGTGAGGATGTAATGACAGAGCATGCTGCTCTTCTGTTTTACTGATTCATTCATTTACTCTTTGATCTGTGGATTCATTACTTAGGTGCTTGATTTATTTATTCATTTAACTATGGTGATTGATGTTCTGGGAATTTCCTGGTCACGCACTACATCAGTCTCATAGTTCCTATTTTTTAAAGATTTCATATCTAGTGGATCAGAGAAAAATGGGGAATCAAATATAGCTACTTGAATAATGATAGTGACGATGTCTCATAGTTATGCCTAGGTGAGGTGGTTCCTAATGGTAAAGACAGGTCCCAGGCAAAGATTTCATTCATACAACAAATATTTATTGAACACCCACTGTCAAAGACCTGAGCACGTAATAGTGAAGAGGACAGCAAAGCCCTCTGCTGTCAGGACTCTAACATTCACCTATAGGAAACAGAATAAGCTCATAGGAAAAATCCAAAGTAAGAATTTACACTTTGTAAAGGGGAATGATTGAATGACTGTTTTATATAGGGTGATCAAGGAGGTGACATTTGAGATGGGACCTAAAGGTTGAGAAAGAAAATCAGGGGAAGAGAATTTTAGGTAGACAAGAGAGCTAGTGGCAATGTCCTAAAGCAAAATGAATATTTTCGTGTTCAAAAGAAGGCCAGTGTGACCAGCGCATGGCAAGTCAGGAATGGGACAAGGGTAGAGAGTGAGGAAGAGGCAGGAAAGGCTATGAAAGTTAGAATAAGGAGTTGGCTTTCATTCTAAAAGCAATGGGAAGCCATGAATGGGTTTTAAGCAGGGGTGTGACATGGTCTAATTTTCATTAGACCATTAGTACAACTAGCTGCTGTATGGGGAATAGATGGTCAAAGATGGTTGCAGTATTTCATATGAAGGAAGGTTTTGGCTTGAACTGCAGAGGAAGCTGTGGAAATGGAGCAGAGGCAAATGCATTTGGGTGTTTTGAAGGCTGAGGTTGTAACATTTGCTTATAGACTAGATGTGTGGAGTAAGGAGAACAGGAACGAATGCAAGTAGGTTCTAGGTTTTTGGCATGAGCAACCAGGTGGGTACTCTGAGAAGGAGTACCTGTGATGGAAGCAGCTATTGGCAGCACTGAGCTCCCTCTGGAGGCTCTAGGGCAGAATTCTTTTTCTCACGTTTTCAGGCTGACTGCATTCTGCATTCCACTGCCTCTTGGTCCCTTTCTGCATATTCAAAGTGCATCTCCCCAACCTCTGTTTTCATCCTCACATCTTTTTCCAATTCTAACTCTCCTGCCTCCCTCTTTACCTTCCAAGGATCTTTGGGATTTCCTTGGGTCCATCTGGTTAATCAAGGCTCATCTCTCTCTGTCTCAAGATCCTTAATCACATCTTAACAGTCTCTTTTGCCACATTTAAGACACTCACACATGTCCAGGGAATAGGATATGGATGACTTGGCAGTTACTATTTTGTCTACCTCAGAGTCTAGATTTGAGTTCTGGAGCTCTTCCAGGAGGCTGAGTGGTGAAGCATAGGCAAAGGAGAAAAAGACATGGGCCAATGAGAGAGGAGGAAAACTAGAAGCCAAAGTTTTTTTGTTTTTTTTTTTTTAAGAGAGAGGGAAAGTGAGAGAGAGAGAGAATCAATTTTATTTAGTTTTTCATGTGGCTTTCATTGCTCTGACACTTAGTTGTGTACGTGGTGCTGGGGATCAAACTGCTGAGCCACTGCTGCACCCCAAAGGTAGGCAGTTCTAAGGAAGAGGGGGTGATCAAGGACTGAATGGTGCAAAAGATCAAGGAAGAAGTGAGAGGGGACCTTGGATTTGATGATAAGGAAGCTTTTCCAGATTCAGCAAGTGATCTCATTCAGGTAATAAATGAATGCCAAGAAGAGGCTCAAGGTGAGAATGGGGTTTAAGGAAGTAGAGAACTTCAGAAAACTTCAAGGAGTGAGGTGGTAGCTAGAAGGGAATGTAGGTCAAGAGAGAATAAGTCCCTTCCTTCCTTCCTTTCTCTGTTCATTCCTTCTTTCCTTTCTTCCTCCCTCCCTCTCTAGCTTCTTAGTCATTAGAACATGGTAATGATTAAGTAGTAAAGGAGAACCTGATGATATAGGAGAGAGAAGGGAATTCCTTGGGAAGGAGGAGGGAGTCGAGAGCCCAAGTGGAATAACTGACATTTACTAAGAGTCAAGGCACCACATCTGTTATAATGGGAGGGAGGACAATGTGAGTTAATCAGTTAGCTTTGATTTTGGCTGTAAATAGTGGAAAATCCTATTATTGTGGTTTAAACAGGGAAGGAGGTTAATTTTTCACCTATAACAATAAGCCTGGAAGGGGTCACCCTTGACTGGAGCACTAACTCTAAACCGTCTTCTGTCTTTCTGCTCTGCTGTGGTTGGGATGTGGCTCCCTTCCTCACCTGTGGCAAGACGCTGGCTGCCCTAGGAGTGGAGTTTGCCTTTCAGCCAGAAGAATGGGAATAGGTAAAAGAGCAAAGGGCAAAAGAAGCATGCTGGCTAAGACTGGTTCTTTTTTGAAGTTTTCTCAGAAGTTCCTCCCCCCATCACCTGTGCAGGCATTTTATTGGCCAGGTCAGGGGACCATCTCTAGTAGCATGGGAGGAGCCTGTTAGCGAGGAAGAAGAAAGAGTGAATATTGGGTAAGGCAGTTAACAGAGTCTGCTGCTGTAATATGTAGAATTTTTGTGAAGAAAAAATCAAGAGATCGTTCATTCAAAATCACTTCTCCCAAGGAAGTTGGGGCTTTAAGTTTGACTCCTTTTTAAAGAACTTTGATGATTGGTATTCTATAGCCTTCATAGAAACCATTGTAATGTTTGATTTATATACTCAAGATTTTCTCCTCTGTCTCAGAATTTCCTCTGAGATGTGATTTAATCCCATTTCTTTTTGTTCAGTCTTCTCTAGAGATGGAATAAAACCAGTCAGCATCAATCAATTATCTGAACTCTTGAAATAGCATGAACTAGCAATCCTCCAATGCATTAGTGGAAAGAGGCTTTGGGAGATGAAACACAGGTGTAATTCTGTTAGAATTTATTGATAAAATTAGGGACAGACAAAGGGAGGACAAGTGCTTTCTGCTTGTACTGGGAAAGTACCGATTGAGTGAATTTTCATAGAAAGGAAAGAGGGGTGTCATATATAGCCTATATTAATGAGGATGGAATTTGAACATTTGTAAAAATAGAAAAATTCTAAATACTCTAAGGAGGTCAGAAAGAAAATCACAAGCACAGCGATTTGGTGGTGTTGAAATGTAACCCACAGGAGGAAGGAGCGATGGGAGCAAGCAGCTTCAGTGAGGGCATTCTGTGCCTGAATTGACTGGGGTTGCCATGTGTCAGTCTCTTCTGACAGTTGGTATTTTTCTGGGTTGGTGGTTTTATCTCTGTATGTGATCATTGGCAGAGTGAAGGCTAATATTGGGCAGCCACTATAAAAGAGAAACATTTTTAAATGTCATCATTCGGTGAATTTTCCAAGTGTGCCTTAAAAGGTGAAACAAATGTCCTTTGAAATTCTGTTTTGTTTTCCTTCACATGCTGTTTTTGGCCCATCTACCAGGCCAGAAGATTGATACTCTTTGCTTCTTCCCTCACTATAAGCTTCAATTTTGGAACTCAAAAAAACGTTATAAAATGGTTTACAATCCCAGAACATTCGAGTCAGAATGTGCTAGTTTCCTCACCCCACAACACACATGTGCACCCTCGGTGCAGAGCGCTAGGCACATCAGTCCTGAATCTAAATACCCATCTCTGCCCCATCCCACACACAACCCTTGTCTCACACACACACAACTCCTATCACACTCACACACACAATTCCTGTCACTCATAAGCACACACACAACCCCTGTCACACACACACAAACCCATGACTCACACACAATATAACCCTTATCTTACAGCATACATATGCAACCCATTCTCTCTTATACATATACACGCAACCTCTGTCTCTCACACAACTGCTGTTTCACACACACAACCCTTGCCTCACACACAACCCCATCACACTCACACACAATCACTGTCTCTAAGACATTACACATAACCCCATCCTTTTTTTTTTTTTAGAGAATCAGTTTTATTTAGTTTTTCATGTGGCTTTTATTGCTGAGACTTTGTTGTGTACGTGGTGCTGGGTTTGAACCCATGTACTTTCACGTGCCAAGCAAGCACCGTAACCACCAATCCATCGCTCCAGTCCCCACATAACCCCATCTTACACCCACACAGAACCCATCACACATGAAACCCATGTCTCTCTCTCTCTCACACAAACACACCCCTCTGTAAAACACAAACACACTCCTCTGCCATGCCAAGTCTGGTGAACCTCTGTTGGATAAAATGGCTACTTATTGTTAATGAGACTTGTTCCAATAGATTCTACTTAGAAGACCAATGACTGTTACATGTTTTAATTTTTGATTGATATGATAGCAAAAATTAAAGTGTCTGAATATTTGGAAATATAAAAAATTTTGCTGTGCTGTGAATGTCTCCCTCAAAGTTGATGTATTGGAAACTTAATGTCCAACACAGCAGAGTGAGAAGTGGGACCTCAAAGAGGTGATGAGGTGATGAGGACTTTGCCCTTGTGAATGGATTTGTGCTATGGGAGTGGGATTTTTTTTTTTAAAGTAAGTTTGGCCCACTCTTGCATTCTCTTGCTCTTTCTAAGAGGAGTCCTTACTAGATGCAGATTTTTTTCTTTTTGGTGGTACTGGAGATTGAACACAGGAACATTCTACCTCTGAGCTACATCCCTGTCTCACTGTTTGATAGGGTCTTGCTATGTTGCGGAGGCTGGTGTTGAACCTGTGAGCCTCTTGCCTTAGCCTTCTGAGTAACTCAGATTATATGCATACCGTTTAGATCCTGGCTTAGATGCGGCATCTTGGTCTTGTACTTTCCATTTTCCAGCACTGTAAGAAATAAATTTCTATTTATTGTAAATTAGTCTATGTTACTCTGTTTTAGCAGGATAAACTCAACTATGACAGACTTTAATTCTAAGTATTGTACAAACTGATTTTCATCATTGGTTATATTTTCACAGTCCAGAAAAAGTGCATTTCAATTGGTGTTGAAGGATTTTCACAAGAGGGAAGGAAAAAAGAGCTCCCAAGGTAAGGGCACAATGGGCACATGTGGAGGAAGGCAAGTCATGGCTTTGCACAGAACAAGTGGCAAATACTCTAATGAGGCCATCGTGTAGGGCTTGGGTAATAATGTGATATAATGTGAAGTTGGAGATGCACTTTGGAGCCAGGTTTTGGAAGGCCTTGAATGAGACTAAGGATTGATTTTATTCATTAGATAGGAAACTTTTTGAAGATGACAATGATCTGATCCATATGTTGGTAAGATAATTCATAAACTACCAAATGCAATTAAAGTGTTATTTTAATTGTTTTTTTTTTTCTGCTGTGACCAAAAGACCTGACAAGAACAATTTTGGAGGTGGAAAAGTTTATTTGGAGTTCATGGTGTCAGAGGTCTCAGACTGTAAATGACTGACTCCATTGCTCTGGGCCTGAGGTGAGGCAGAGCACCATGCCAGAAGGGTGTAGCAGAGGAAAACAGCTCAGGATGTGGTACCAGGAAGGAGAGAGAGAGAGAGAGAGAGAGAGAGAGAGCTCTGTTCACCAGTGACAAAATATAAACATCAAAGGCAGGTCCCCAGAGACCCACTTTCTCCAGCCACACCCTACCTGCTTACAGTTACTACCCAGTTAATCCCTACTGGGGATTAATTCACTGATTAGGTCCAGGTTCTCATAACCCAATCATTTCACTTCTGAATGCTCTTGTGTTGTCTACCACATGAGCTTTTTGGGGGATAACTTATATCTAAACCTTAACAGGTATACAGAGTTCATACCAGTACAGAGTTCTAGAATTTACATGGCTTTTCTACCTACTTTAAAGAATGTTTGGTCTGGTAGAATGATCTAGATAAAGCCTCAGGAGGGATTGGGAATCCATGTCATGCAAAGTTGGTTTGACCATTGGAGAACACCTCTACACTTGCCTTATTTGAAGGGGTCTATATAGACAGGTTTTAGATTTATGTTGTCTCCATAAGAGAGTTACAGGTCCAAGAAAATTAATTCAGCTTCTTCAAACAAGTCTTCAAAAGTTAGAAAGATGGAAACAACAACAACAGCACAAACTTAGAAAACACCAAAAGTATTTGCTCCTAAATATAATTATTCTTTTATTAAATGGTAGATTACCTTTCATTGTTTTTCTACACACATTCATCTGTCCATCTGTTCTTTCATTTATATAACAAAAATGTAAGAGCATTATGGTAGATTACATAGATGTCAGGTTACAAGCATGCCATTGCAAAATATGCCACATTGACCTAAGGTTTATTTTAAGCTGAAGGCAATTGAGAAAGAGCAGATTTGAGAAAAGTTCTCTATCCTTGCTGTTTGCTTAGAGCGGGCACAGATTTACAAAAACAAAGGTCCCCCCTCCTCTGTCTACCAAGAAGCACAAAGGATGGCACCAGAGGAATTTAAATAGCAAGCTTTGCTAACTACTTTTTATCTGCCATTTATTTGCTTTTCTACAATTTTCTTCTCCTACAAACTCAAAAGCCTTTTCCTTTGTTTTGTGGATTCTCTAAAAATTTACTTTTTTTTTTTTGTTAAAGATGCTATATGAGTTGGAATTCAAAGCCACCTTTTGGAGAATTACTCATTCTCTGGGTATTTCCCATGTATATATAAAATACACAGTTAATAAGCTTTTATTTATCTTTTTTCTCCTTAATCTCTCTTTTGTTACAGGGGTCTATTACTACTAAAAACATAGAAAAGGTAGAGGAGAAAATTATGTTCTCCTCCCTTCCAAAGCAGGTAAGACAAACGCTTTCTGTTCTTATAGTTATATTATTGAGTTTATTCTTTTATAAAATTATAATCACATAATATTCACATTTTGTTTTTATAAACTTTTAAAAATTAACATTTCATGTGCACTTGATATGCCATTATAGATGCACTATTTACATATTATTTTATGTTGGGGATGTACTGTGTATTTTTTCTGTTGGTAGGCATTTAAATCTCTCCCAATGTTTTTGCAATTGTAAACAACTGGGCAATAAATAACATATATAATTATTTTCTACATTTTAGGTATTTTTTTCCTTAGCATAGATTTCCACAAGAATTGCAGAGCCAAAGGGAGTAGACATTAAGACTTTTGATGGGGGGTATTTCTTAACAAAATTTTGCATAAATTTTTAAGAATCATTTTATTTCAAATCAGTCTCCTTTGATAGTGGGCATTACTATTAAAAATTAATTTTACAGGTTAAAAAAGGCCACTAGTTACTAGTGGCCTCAGTCTTCAATTAGAAATGACTATTAGATGACTTCAGGTACCAGAAAATGCATGGCAAATGTGTGCTTTTGTGAGGGTCTTGGGAATGGAGGTATGTCACTCTAGACTGTCATCATGTCATTACCAGGCTAGACTCTTTTGAAAGTCTTGGTTTCTTCCCTAAAGTATTTATTTTTTTTAATTTTATTTTTAGAGAGAGGGACAGTAAGAAAGAGAGAGAGAGAGAGAGAGAGAGAATCAATTTTTATTTAGTTTTTCATGTGGCATTCATTGCTCACTTTGTTGTGTACGTGGTGCTGGGGTTCAAACCCACATCCTCGTGCTTGCCAAGCAAGCATGTAACCACTGAGCCACTGCTCCAGCCCTCCTAAGGTATTCTTATTCTCTTCTATGCTGGTGGTTCAAGGTGATCACCAATAAAAACATGCCATTTTATTGATGACACAGCTAGGGTCATTCCATAGGGGAACAACAGTGTGTGTAAAAAAAAAACTTTAAATAACCCAAATAAAATATAACTGGAAACAGTCAAATGCTTGTAATGCTCAGTGAAAAGAATCACCAAAAGAGAAACAGAGGCATCGTCAAAGGAGCAAGGAAGGAAACTGAACACTCAGCAATTCAAAGAGGCAGAACAGGTCACCAGGACTTCTGATACAAATATGCCACATTATTAATTGCTTTGTTGGAAGAGAAATGTCCTAAAAATATGTGAACGATCCTGGGCCCTAGAGGTACTAATGGCAGTGGAAATGGTTGCCATGACAACAGCAAGGAAAAGTCAACCAAAGGAATTACTAATACATATGAGTGTAAATGTGTCTGACATTGAATAATGTGAGCTGATTCCTTGGCAGATTACACTATTTTTGAACCTGAAAAAAAAAAAACCCTATTTAAGTATTTATCACATGCAGATTTTATTCTATAGATTTTACAGTAAGAGGTAACTAACTTTTTCACAAGAGGTGGGTTTGACTTAAAAAATCACTTATTATAAGAATATCATAGGAACATTAGAGGATATTTTGTGAAGAAAAAAGAAATTGCCTCTCATCCTCCTTGTCAATACAACAGCTTGCCTATTCTTTCTTGTCCCTACATCCCATGACATTTTTATATCTGGAATCTTAGTATTCTGACAGTGTTTTATTCTGCTCTTATCATTTAACCTCAAGTCTAAAGTATTTTCTATATTCCAAAATCATTTTCATAATTGTCAATTAAAATTTCAGCACAATTTAAAAGTTCATCAACTGCATTGTGTAATTTACCCAACCTGTCACCTACTGGAGTTTATGTGTTATTGACATTTTGTGTTTAGGCAAAACCAATGCAAGCTCTGAACATTATGTAGACTTGAGCTTGTGTTTGGGCCATTGTGCACGTCCGCACACAAATATCCGCTAGCTACAGGGTGGGAGGATCAGCAATTCTTGATTATTAGGTAGTGCCAACAATTAATAGGATAGGGAAGAGTGCTTTTCTCATTACACCACATATTGCTTTATAATGCACATCTGCTCCCATACCCCAGGCTCTGCTGCAATTCCCCAGTGTTTTTCTGAAAGACCATTTCTTACCCCAAATGAATCTGTCAATAATAATTATTATGGTAAAAGTAAAATTCTCACTAACATGATTGAAACATTCCCTCATGGTGTGCAGTGAAGAAAAGTAACTATATATCACAAAATGACAGTTGTCCCTTGCATTTGCAGTAAATCAGGTGCCTTTTCATCCTGCATTGGGAGGGTTTTATCTTGGCCTCATATATTGTATCATTCATCTTGTTTTGTGTACATAATGGTGCTATTGGCTTGGAATGACTGTCTCAGTGTTTCAGGTTGTTAATAGAGCTGTTTGCTTCCACAAGGGATGCCTTCCGAATGTATAGTAGTTCTACTATCAGCACACATGACTAGAAAATCAAAGGGCAGTCCCATAAGTCACTATGTAGAGGTATAGCTTGAGCCTGGGAAATTCAATGCCATCTTAATGTCCCTGATGATGCATTAATGGCAGACTGCAAATGGAAGCAATATTATCAAAACTACTGTTTTGATGATCATTCCATTAATGAAGAGTTGTGCTAAGTCAGATTGACTAAAGGATGTTGATTCTGTATACTTGTCATTAAAGTACGTGATGTGGAATTATAAATTAGCATTTTTGCCCTCCTGTAAAGTATTGGCTAGAAGGAAGAATCGAAGGATTTGAGGAGTAAATAAGAAGGTCTTAGGAGATTGGAATATATACTGAGAAAAGCAAAGAAAGAAACAGATGAGGTAACTGATCCTATGGTCAGACACTGTTATTAAGGATATTTTTTGGAGGGCTGGAGCAGGTGGCTTAGCAGTTATGGTGCTTGCCTGATATGTGCAAGGATGCAGGTTTGAACCCCAGCACCACGTACACAACAAAGTGTTGGAGCAACAAATATCAGATGAAAAACGTTTTAAACAAAATTGATTCTCTTTCTTTCTCACTCACTGTTGCTCTATCATAAAAAAAGGGATTTTTTTTGGATACTGAACATTGTTAGCAAGGTACTTGGTTAGAAGGCTGGGCTGGGGTTCCTTCTATGTCTGGAGATGCCTGTGGGGCAGCATTTGGGGATTTAAATTTCTGCTACTTAGCATCTGAAGTGAAAAAGTTCTCATTTATTTTTCTCCAAATCAGAAATTAATTTCTTATGATGAGTATATTCCTGTCTTAGTTTGCACTGTTGTAATAAACTATGACAGACAGAATGGCTTATAAATAACAGAAATTTATTTCTCATAGTTGTGGAGGCTGGGAAGTCCTAGATTTGGTGTCTGGTGAGGGCCTACTTCCTTGTTTATAGACTGTCATTTTTCTGTGTCCTCACATAGCAGAAGGAACAAAAGCACTATCAGGGGGTTCCTTTTATAAGAGCACTTATATAAAGGCATCACCCTTATGACCTAACAACCTGCCATCACTCCATCTTCTAATGCCATCATATAGGATGTTAAGATTTCTTTTTTTTTTTTTTGAAGAGAGAGGGACAGTGAGAGAGATAGAGAAAGAGAGAAACAATTTTATTTAATTTTTCACATGGATTTAGTTGCTCCAACACTTATCTGTGCACGTGATGCTGGGGTTTGAACCCAGGTCTTCGTGCTTGCCAGGCAAGCACTGAAACTGCTGAGCCACCACTTCAGCCCTAGGATGTTAAGATTTTAACATATGAACTTTTGTAGGAAATGAACAATATGTATAGCATCTTCTAATGGCTATGCCAGGAGACTTAAACCCTGAGGAAAGCTTCTCATTGAGAGAGGAACCAAAAAACAAAATAAAAAATGAAATAAAGGGTGGAAAGGGACTCCAGAGATCTCAGAGGTAAGGGCTAGGCAAGAGAGGGATTAGAGCGGTGACTTTCAACTTTGGCCTCAACTCACAGCGACACACACATTTTACATAATGACCCAGGGTGGGTGTTCATGCATGCCCCACACCAGCACAGACATTACTGTGAGGTTGGTGTTTTTTCATCAAGCATATCACCACCAGTCAACTGGCAAGATAACATTTACTAATTCATCTAATTTCATCCTCATAATAACCTAAACAGGTATCATTTGACTGTTTCCTAGAAGGACACAGACTCTGAAAGCTGAGGTCATTGATGCATGTTCACATGGCAGTTAAGCAGAGGAGCCGAAATAATGTTATATAAACTAATCCAAGCTGAACTGTTTGCCATTGTGGTAAATACCCTTTCCTCAAGAAGTACTGAATATTTGATTCTGAATTTCTTAGTAACTAAAGAAAGGAGAGAGTGTTGACCTTTTAAAGAACTGATCAGAGACCCACGCTGTCAGTCAACATGGCAGCATAATGACCATGATTCCATGCCTGAGTTCCAGGAGTCAGACTGCCCAACTATTGCTGCCATATAGTACTTGTTGGACCTTGAGAAGTTTCTCACTTTACTCATTTATAAAGTGCTAATGTTAATAGTAGCCTCCTTGTACTTTTATTATAAAGATTAAGAGAGAGGATCCATAAAACATGGTATGCAGAACAACAGGTTGGTATCCGTAAACGTTAGTTGTTACTATGGACACAAAGAAGGTGCCTGAGGGTATGAGAAACTCCTTTCTTCAAAGCCAGGTGCCTTCAGCTATAACTAAAGTAAATTTTGTTTTTGTTTATGGCAATCCAAATCCTACTGAGAAGCCAAATGTATTATTTGACCCAATTAGAGCTAGATGAAAATTCATAGTAAATATTTACTAATCATGAAAAGACCCCTAAGCAGTTACTGAGATGATGGGGGTATAATTGCCTCTAGGTCACTGCTTTCATTATACTTCCTATAACTGGCTGGAAACAATCATGAATTCTCTTGCTGATAGACCCATTTATGTGAATTAGTGGCCTCAATTCTGTTTCCATTGCTTAGGTCTTTCAATCACAAAATTACAGATTCCAAAATGAAACATACATTCTGAAATGAATGGAGCAAAGCTTAGAAAGTTTGGAGACAGAATTCCCATTGTGACTAATTGCCACTAGGATTTTTTCCCCCAAGTTGTGCTGCTAGAAGAGCAGAAGAATGATTTTCTTGGGGTTTGATTGTGTTGTAAACACCTTTGCAAACTAAGCTTCTGTGTAAAGCGTTAGAGAAACTTAAAGACAGAATGTACAAGTTAGAACAATATCTTTCTCTGTTGTTGAAGAGCCCCTAGTTTTGTCAGCTGGTAGTAACACAGCCTAGAAGATATGGGAGTTATCTTTGAAAATTGATGGATGATGTTGTCCTTGGTCAAAAAGAAACCAAACAATGGAGATAACTCTATACATGAAGTTTCATTTTGTGAGCTGATTCTCTCCAAATAATATTCCTGGCCTTTGTCTCTGTCGCAACTGCTGTATTTCTTGGGTAAGTTGTACAAAGTTTTGTCCATCATCTTCTCAAATTCTTGGAACAGATTCTTTGGGACTTGGTCAATTTCATCAATGAGGACCTCCAGGGAAACTTGTCTGTGGAATGATAGGAGGGGGACAAGTGCAAAGACTTAATTGACAATGAACATTAATTGACTTAATGAACAATTTGAATCTTGTTATATTTTGAAGATTTCTAGGACATTTTCTGTCTCAGATGCTTCCCAAATATACAATTGCTGTGGCATTAGCAGGCTCTTAGAATAACAGGAATCACAATATGGGTACCAATAGTGATTACAAGTTTTGGTTGCTTACCATGTGTCAAGTTATGCTAAGGACTCTACATTTGAAATCGCATTTCCTTTTCACTGTAGTTTTGTAAGGTAGGTACTATTACTTCTCCCATTTTAAAATGAGGAAACAGGCACAGAGAAGTCATTCACTTATACAATGTCCTATAGTCAGCACTGTCTCATGTTAACAGGATGCTGAAGATCTCATTACCTTCTTTCTTTCTTTCTTTCTTTCTTTCTTTCTTTCTTTCTTTCTTTCTTTCAAGAGAGAGGGGGACAGCAAGAGAGAATGAAAGAATCATTTTTTAATTTCGTTTTTCATGTGGCTTTTGTTGCTCTGACACCTTGTGGTGTATGTGGGGCTGGGGTTCAAACCCATGTTCTTGTGCGTGCCAGGCAAGTGCTGGGAGCGCCGCAACCACTGAGCCATTGCTCTGGTCTGTTTTTTTTTTTTTCTTCTTAAAGCCTGGACTATCCTGTAATAAATCTCCTGAAAAATAATCAGACGTTGCATTGATTCCTAGTCACCTGAGTGCTCTTCCAAAATATGATTTATCTTCACTTTCACATTATCATGTAGGGGTCGCTGACAAATGTTTGTGGATGAAAGCCTTCAATTGAATAGAGCCAGCCATCAGGTTGCTTTGCAAAAAACTGGAGTTATCAGTTGACATGAGCTTCTGCCCCTGCAAGAGCATATAGAACCTAGATGCTAGACTCTAGAAAGCAGAGGTCACTGAGTCCTGCAACACAATAGGCCTATGTGAACAGGAATGCCTCAATGACTTCATTCCATCAGGACTTATCCAGAATGGTTTGCATCTCCTTTAAGATCCAGACAATGAACTCTGCCTCTGTGACACCTTCCTTGTCCTCTCCAAGTCCAGCTGAGGTGATGGCATTCACTGTGACAGGCACATTTAGGATGGCTATTTGGGATATGTGGACATTGGGCCCTTGGAGTGGGGAGGGGCTTCAATAGAAGGAGAGGAAAGTTATTGATTAGGGAGGGCCTGTATGCTATTCCAAGAAATCAGGTGCTTTATTTTGAGGGCTAGAGGGAGCCACAGAAGGGATTCTATGCAGGGGAAGTGACATAAACAATATTTGCATTTTTGAAGTTCACTGAGAGAAGATGCATTAAGAGGGAAGGAGGTGATGCCGGTTTTGTGGATGTTGGGTTCCTGTCCTCTCTAAGACAAAGAATGAAATAGAAGAACACCCAGGCAAATGGAGCAAACAGAGTTTATGTAAGAAAGGTTAGAAAGAAAAAGCTTCTCCAAGAGAAGGGAGTCTTGAAGCCAAGAACTCAAAGAAGGGATCTGGTCTGGCACATCTTCATTATAATCTCTCAAGATTCTCCCCCTTTTGAATCCATTCATCCAGTGAGGGGCATCTGGGTTGGTTCAATACTTTAGATATAGTCAATTGAGCTGCTAAAAACATTGATGAACCTGTATCTCTGTAATATGCAGAATCTAGTTCTTTTGGGAAAATCCCCAGGAGTGGAATAGCTGGGTTATAAGTTCCAGCCCCAGTTTTTTGAGGAGTCTCCACGCTACTTTCCAGAGTGGCTATACCAGTTTATAGTCCCACCAACAATGTGACAGTGTTCCTTTCTTCCCACAGCCTCTCTAGCATCTGTCATTGTTCATATTCTTCATTTTTGCCACTCTGACAGGAATGAGGTGGAATCTTAGTGAAATTTTGATTTGCATTTCTCTGATTGCTAGTGATGTAGAGTATTTTCTCATACATTTATTGGCTCTTTGGACTTCCTCCATTGAGAAGTTTTTATTTAGCTCCCTAGCCCATTTATTGATTGGATTATTTGTAGTTTTGGTGTTCAGATTTTTGAGTTCTTTGTATATTCTGGATATTAGCCCTCTGTCCGAGGTGTAACAGGCAAAGATTTTCTCCCATTCTGTAGCTTCTCTCTTTACACATGGCATTTGCAGCCAAATGGATGGAAATGGAAAAAAATTATGCTCAGTGAGATATCCCAAACTCAGAGACTCAAGGGCCGAATGTTTTCTCTCATATGTGGACGCTAGAATGCAATCGGAAGCAGACTGATAGTTGGCTAAGCTAATAAAAACCTCAACACGGGTGAATTTTTTACATGAGCAGGGGAACCTTGCCTAGGATGTGGGGGATGAAGGGAGGGTGAAGCGGGGAGGGAATAGGAGTCATATTAAAGCTGCTGGAGGGAGGAAGTAAGGGTATCAACCCAGTGGGGAAACTTTGTCTTCTATGAGACGCCCAACTAATATGGGGTAAAGTAGGGGTAAGACATGGGTTTGGGGGGGAACCCAAAAGGGGGAGACCATGGAATGGTGTCAGCCTTGGCTTGCTCTGGCATTATGCATTTTTTCATGGTTGTATGGCAACGATTCCCTCCTAAATTTAAGACTATCTTGAACAAAAAAGATTCTCCCTTTTGATTAATCATTGTCTTCCCTCCCCCATGCCTGGGAGCAGGACTCAGAAGCTCTGGTCTGATATAGTCTTTTGTCCTGGACCCACAGGCACCTATATCAGCAGAGGAGATGCCTGTGTCCAGAACACCTTTGTTAGCACTGGGGTGGGGGTTGTAACGGCAGGTGCTCTGCCCTCTTAGAAAAAAAAGACTGTGGGCCAACTTCCTCCTTACTGACCCCTATCATTCCACCTACACTGACTGCCTAACTTTTTCCCCTGTCTCAGAGGCAAGATGGAGATAAATTAGGATGTTGTTGTAATAAAATAGTAACCCTCAAACTAGTAGATGTTGGAATCTCCCCAATAGCTTGTTAGAACACAGATTTCTGGGGCCTACCTCCAAGTTTCTGGGGTGAGGTCTATGAGTTTGCCTGTTGAAAATATTCTTAGGTGATGGTCATATTACTAATCTGGGAGCCCTGCTGAGGGAAACACTGCTGGAGAGAAATAGTGATGATGTGAATCAAGGAGCTGACAGTAGGGTCAGGGATGAGAGGACAATTTTAAGCAATATTTAGGAAGGTAGATTTTGACTGTGTTCGTGATGGAGTGGGTGGGAAGTAAGGAAGGTGAAGGTTCTGAGCTGGGAGACTGGGTTGGTAAAGGGAGCTTTGGCTGGGAAGGGGCTCAAGGTGGAGAAACAGGGGGTCCTCAAAGTGCAATAATTTCATTATGTCATTTGCAGGAAAATGGATGGAACTAGAGACCATTATATTAAGTGAAGTAAACTAAACTCTGAAGGTCAAGGGTCCTTATGTTTTGTCTCATACCCGGAAGCTAGAGAGGGAAAAAGAAGAAAGGTGGGTGGGTGGGGGGCAAGGATCCCATGAAAATCAAAAGGAGAGCAGTAGAAGAAAGAGACCAGTAGGTGGGAGGTGGGGAAGGAGGAGGGAAGTGCAGGGGAGTGATATTGGCCAAATTATATTGTTCTATTTTGTGCATGTACGAAGATGTAATAATAAATTAAGAAAAAGAAAAAGAAAAAAGTACAGTAATCTCAGAATGCATTTAGGTTTACCTTGTGTTGAGAGTTTCATTTTAAAGACGACTCAATTTTTCCACCTCAGTGATTTCTACTTTCCTAAGTATCATGGGGAAGTATTTTGCAAAGACCTTTCAATAAATTTAGTGGCGTCTGTGGATGGTTTTATATTGCGAAGTAGGAGTGTCTAAGGCAGAGCAATTTCAGAGACTGGGTATGTGTTTGGGGCCACATCATGCTAACTTCCCCTGCAATGTTGTGGTTACAGCTGCCATAGAAAGTGCCCACAGAGTCCCCCAATTGACAACAATTCTGAATATTATCACTCAGCAACCAGGGAGGTTGTTCATTATTTAATAAAAGGATGGGCAATAATTTCTTCTCAAATATGGCAGAAGGGAAGTAGAGCCTGGATGGGAGAATCAGCAGCAGGAAAAGTCAGCTGTAGCAGGATTTCCTCATGTTTACTACCAAGCAGGAAGGAAAGAAAATCCCATTCATTTGGCTTTGAGAAAAGAGCATAAATAAATTGCCTGTTAGACTTTCAGGCAGGGGATTGGTGAGCAGAGCAGAAGCCGCTGGTATTTTCTGACACTGAGCTCTGTTGCACTGGAGGCACTGACCGCAAATGAGAAAGGATGTGCTCTGCTCGTAGAAAGATGCTGCCGCCAACCTGGTCATAATTCATGCCTCAGCGATGCTGTGCCTGGAGGAGTGAGAATGAAACATTTATGAAAATGGCCGTTTCCCAGCCACACATCATGACTGTCAAAGGGAAAAGGAAAAAAAAAATCAACAGTCATCTTCCCCAAGAGAGACCATGCCGGTTTTGTTTTCTTTCAGGCCTGGGCTGCATGTGTGAGTTTTTGAGGGTGAATCCATTAGTGGGCCATATCCAAGACTTGATCAGTTGTTATAGCCTTATCTCAGATTTTGCTGAGAGGGCAGGTAGGTTTTCTTACAAAACAGTGGAGAAGAATCTGGATTGGGTTATCCAGCAGGCAGCTTAAGCATGCGTTTAGGGCACCTGCAAAATGAGTGCAAAAAAGAAAAATAAAGGAAGTGGGAAAAAGGGGGATGGGGTGGGAATGGGGGAGAAACATAATATTTTAAAATAGAAAATATTTAATAATTGAAGGAAGCATCAAAGTGGTCATTATGTATTGACCCAAAATTCTTTTGGACTTCTTTATACTGCTGGGAAAATATATTTAAAAACAAAATCTCCCAAAGAAAGAATAACAGTTTTGCTATTGAATAGCATCGAACCAGAGTGTGATGCACATCTTAGACAATCCACTAAGATTGCAAAATCAGAAAGAAACCTCACTGTTTTCATATAGCCAAGTGGAGGGACTGGTTCCAAACATGTTCTCAAGGTAAACAATAACTGCCCTCAGATAAGAGAACTTGACAGCATCATTTGTCACCTATGGTTCGTTCTTATTTCACATGGTGGCGAGGTGACCATCTGGTAGCTAACGAATTTTATTCAAAGGAAAAGCAAACTTCTATGACAGAGGGAGTTCTGCAGCTTGGAACAAGATGCCACCTCAGTTAGACTCATACACTCCTGTTAGAAACTGGGAGACAGGGATGCTACTCCCTTGAGATTTGCATTTCAAAGCCATGGCTGTCAGGTCTCTGAGAAAGATTTTCCTAGGTCATAAAATTGGCAAAAGCCTTATCTAGTTTTTGAAAGGATTTATATACATTTCAAAGACAGGAGAAAATATCAGTAGTGTAAAGGTTACTAAATGAAATGCTCTGAGGAAAAAAAGCATTTACTTTTAGTAGGGAGATTTAAGCTTCTTATTTGAATTCCTTTTTTTTCTTACAATACTTATTTCATAGTTAGCATTGTTTTAATTTTGATTTATGCATGAGGTTTTGTGTATGTGTGATCGATATTTTTAGGGATTAGTATGGTACTAGAATGAGACAGGACCTAGTGTCCCTGGCTCTAGGGGCAGACTCAGAAGGGGAAGTGGTTACCGACCTTGTGGTGCAGGAACAATGAGACCAGAGGGAAGGGATGCTGGGGTTCTAGCAATCTGTAGCTGCCTGGTTAGCTTTAGCGGGCAGGTTGATGAAGCTGGAGGGATCAGCAGTGGTGGAGCTGAGATGGAAGGCCAGAATGGTTTTGGGGATAAGTGCTAAGTTCACATGAGTCAGCTGACTGGCATTCTCTCTGTGGGCCTCAACCCTGAGTCATGGAAAAGAGGTTCAGAGACAGGACCCCAGACTCTAGTGATACTGATGCGAGGGTTTTGAGATGAGGCTGGATTATCTCCTCCCACGGGCGGATGAAGTTGGGCTAGCTATAGAATTCTGTGGCCAGAGTAACCCATTTTCAGTGTTTGCAGCTCTTCCCAGTTAAAACTGCGAATTTGGGCTAATTGCAGATCTCTGTAGTCCAAATAGTGTTAGCAGCTACTCAGCTAAGAGCTGGGATTTCCCTGTGTTGCGTTGGAGCTCGTGGTGTGGAAGCACACCCCGGGAATTCGGCATCGATCTTCTGGGTCCTCGTCTTGGGAATTTGAAGAATAAAATCCATGGACAACCACGGAAGGAGGAGTAAAAGGAGTAAGATTTATTTAGGAAGAACAGAGTCTCCGCAAGGTGGAGGGGTACCTGGAAGGGTCTCAAGAGGCCCTGTAACTTTAAGTTATCTGTTATAGCTTGTAATCCTCACTTAGTCTCTGGTTTTAGGGGATGTTGTTTTTGATGGGGGAATGAGGTTGGATCTTTGAGCTGTATGTGGAAAGGAATAGCCCCTATTGCTTGCCCTACTTTTCCTTGCATAGCCCAGACTTCTGGGCTTATTTCTGTTTCTATTAGGGGCAAAGTACCTGTTTTGGGATCCTAAGAACTGTTGGTTCTTAGGTCAGTTGTCTTTTTTTTTCTTTTAAAAAAAGTTAAGTTTTCATTTTTTTTTCATGTGCTTTTTGTTTTTCCTCCATTTAGTTGTGTATGTGGTGCTGGGGATTGAACCTGGGTCTTCATGTATGCCAGGCAAGTGCTCTACCACTGAGCAACCTCTCCAGCCCCATTGACAGTGTCTTCTTTGTCTTTGTAACCCCAGCATGTAGCAGAGGTTCTGGGACCCAGGAGACTCTCAGTATGTTTTTTGTTTTCAGAATGTGTTTCATTTCATGGATGAGGTTATATTTTTTCATTTGACACATTGACACATCTTTTTTTCTGGGGTGGGTATCAAGACTTAACCCAGGGGTGCTTTACCTCCGAACCACACCCCCAGGCCTTTTTATTTTTTTTACTTTTGAGACAGGGTCTCACTAAATTGCTTAGAGCCTTGCTAAGTTGCTGAGATGGGCTTTGATCTTGTGATCCTCCTGCCTCAGCCTCCTGAGTTGCTAGGCTTACAGGTGTGTGCCACCACACCTGGCTTGACAGACCTTTATTGCCTAAGTATAGTCCTTCCTCATAATCTATGGGAGATTGGTTGCAGGACCCCTATGGATACCAAAATCCAAGGATGCTCAACTCCCTTATAAGATGGGGCAGAAGTGGCATATAACCTAAGCATATACTCCTGTGTACTTCTCTAGAGTACTTAAATACCTAATACAATGTGAACCCCTATGTAAGTAGTTGTTATACTGTACTGTTTAGGGAATAATGACAGATACATTTTTGGTTTTGTCTTTTAAGAAATATTTTCCATCCATGGTTGGTTGAATTCATTGTATATGGAACTGGACCATATGAATCTATGTTAGTCATGGCAATAGAATTTGGTAAAGATAGGGAAGAGAAGATTTTTGGATCTAACCAGAACAAAATGCTTGCTTCAGAAAGAATTTTCTTACTCGTAAGTCAGTTATTTATATTTCAAATACAGAATACATTTGAGGAGCTCTTAATGAGATGCTTGTTCAGAACAGTGCCTGTCAAATAGCATATGCTATAAAAATGTTAGACAAATAAACAAACCTGGGTAAAATGTGACTTTAACTAGATTAAGTACAAAATGTTAGTAATGCATGTTTAAAGTAGGATGGCCTCATCACAGTTATTTGGGAAGGCACTGACTCTCATGAAGCCTCCCCTAGGTCCTCAGGCAGACTGGATTGTTTATGTATTTTCAGGCATGTTTTTACATACTTGCATTAAATAAGCTAAGGGGTCATATTGTTTCACTGTAGTTCAAAATATCTTCCCGAAGTACTCCTAAGGCAAAGGAACTTGATTTCCAAGGGGTGGAAGTATAGCCTGAAGTGTCTTATTCCGAAGTGAGGAATCTTTTTGCCACGTCCCTTTTAATCCCTCCATTGCCCACATCCCAAGCGTGCACATTTTGCATTTTATTCTACAATGTCCCTGAATTTGTTGTAATATGAACAGTCATCTCTACTTTCCCACTGAAAGCATAAAATTGAAAAAATTCTCCCCAGATGACACTAAGGCAATTTAACATTCTGCAATTCTTCCTGCCACTCATTAAGCAATTAAAGGTGTTTTCTAAAACTCAGGGTAATTTTATCCAAAGAGAAGGGCACAGTTGTTCGCTAGTATTGGAATCCAACTTTGGTTAGGAAATAATGAAATCTGTTTTGCATAAGAACAGTCACTTAATCAGTGTGATCTCTGTGCTTACACTAGTTTTGCTGACATTTTTTCCAAATAATTTTAATAACATCCAAGATTTCTGGTATTATCTGAGAATGTGTGGGAAGAGCACAGGGTCGGCAAGGGAAACACTTTCATGAATGAGCCTCGTCCCCTCTGGAACCACTTCTCCTTGGTCTACTCACCCATTAGATGAGAAGGTTAAACTCACTGATCTCTAAAATCAATTCCAGCCAGCAAATGCCAGTTTTTAGTACAGGGAACAATATTAATTGTCTGTATGCATGGACTGTACAAATACGTGGTGAAAACAATTGGAGATAAATAGTAGGCTCTGATTATGAGCCGTGTTTTCTTCTCTCTTGAATGATGTGGTGTCATGCAGAAGGTGAGGATCAGGAAACAGATTTGGGATCCTGGCAGATGGAAAAAGATGCAAGATGCAGTCAGAATAATGGACATGTTTATTTGGAATGGCAGTCGCCCTTAACCAGCCCTCAGCTACAGTGTCAGCCCCTAGCCAGATCCATTTTGCTCCCCCTGAGCCATTTCTATAGGCCCTTTTTATATACAGTCCAAACAAAAGGCACGCTGCCAACAAGTCAGCAGGCATGTGCCCACAAGTTAGTTTTTATGACCTTGAGTATATACACTGAATCAAAGTGTGTCTGGCCTTGACTAGCCATGTGATAGCCAGTTCCCAGCCCTGGCTCCATACTAAAAACATCACATAGAGCATAACTTGCTGGAAGTCTCAGTGAGGAAGCCTGACTAGCCATTTTGGACATGTGGCATGGATGTACGTCTCAATAATTTTACCTTTGAAGCAGAAATTGTAAACATTCACTTAGTGCCAGGTGCTCTTCTAAGTTCTTGACAAATATTACCTCATCAAATCCTTCTAATCTCATGCTACAAGGTGGGTACTGTCATTATCCCCATTTTATAGATGAGAAGACCACAGCATGCGTATAGTCACAACTAGTAAAGGCAGAGCCAGGTTTTGAACTCAGGAAATCTGGTTCCAGATTCTGTTCTCCTAACCACTGTATTAATGCTGCCTCTCCATATAGTAAGAGATGCTCCATTCCCCCTGCTGTGAGGCTCTGCTGCAAATTGTGCCAGGGCATTAATGTGCATGACATAAAGATGAATAAGATATGGTTCCTACCTTCTTGGAGTTTAGAATTCAGTGGAGGGAGACACACCAACACAAATCATGGAGGAGTGCTTTCAGAGGCCTAACTGAAGAGGTACAGAAGGTAGAGCAAGGAAGTGAAGAGGTATGAAAGGTGGAGCAAGGAGTGAATCTGTCTGGTTAGGGGGAGCTGTAGGATGAGGAGAGAGATGCAGGAAAGACTGATGGAGACTTGGACCAAGCATTGTAGAATGTTTTTGAATTTACCAGGAAGAGAAGGGAGAATGGATGGATCTGGAAAGTCATTCCAGTCAGAGGTACCCAAGCACACACATGTGTACTAAAACTTTCCATGGACTGAAGCTTGAGAATTGCCATCTGAGTGGAGCTTTTGCATGAAGTAGGAATGAACATTTTCTGTCTTATTTCAATGCTTAGCTTGCACATGTATATATCCTCCTTCCCCTTTACATATCTATGCAAAACCAAAAAAAAATCACACCCTATTTTATGGTAAGTACAATTTTTTTTACTTTTTAAAACCTCAATTTCCTGCTGTTCTTTTAGAGAAATCAAAGCCATATTATATATTTGACTTCCTTAAAATATGAGCTTTGAAATCAAACTCAGGCCCTGGTACTCATTGGCAATATGTCCCTGTCTTTTCTGGGTTTCAGTTGATTTTTCTAAAAAGTGAGGTAAACCTAAGTACCCTAATGACTTGATGGAAGAAATAAAGAAGATGAGTATAAAATATAAAATAATTCCCAGAGTTGGCCACAGAGGGAATCAATAGATATTATTTCCCATCCTCTTACCTTTGTAAAATGGTTTGCCTGTGTATGTTGAGTCAAACTGGAGAGTTAACCTAGATAATAGAAGAGACAGCGTCATGGCCATGGAGGAGCTTGTCCCAGGAGATGCGTAACTCCTATCGTTTCAGTGTGGAGGATAACTTGGTTTGTGAGTTGCAGATTTCTTTGGTTGATGCTAATTTGCCTTCTCAGTTGGATATAGTTTAGGGAGAAGTCTTGACACAGCCTAGTGCAGTTCTCAATTTTTATCCCACACATTAGGAATTCTCCTGAACTCTATCCCCTGGAGTGACATAAGACCAACACCAGGGCACTGTTGGGCAATCTTTAATGCTGCTTTAGGTCCATGTGTACATCTTGGCTTTCTCAATCCATAAGCAATACAGGAAGGCCCAGGTTTCTGTGTTTGTTAACTCAGTTATTATGAACTCCCCTCAGGTTGCATCATAAAAAGATGCATTTGATTTCCTTTTTATAATTATTCACTTGTATGTTTTTTAACACTTGTTTTTCAATATGATCTTAGAAAAGATTGATATTGTCCAAAACATTGAGGACTACTCCATAGCACACTTCTCTTCCCCTAGAACCTATTCCCTACATCGTGGCTTGAGTAGTCCTCAACAAAGTCCCACCCATGTAGTGGCTTCCCATTCCACTCCAAGAAAACTGGAGTTTCTCCACTCTGCCTTACAAAGCTCTTACTGAGTCTTTTTTTTTAGTATGATCATTTGAGATTTGAGAACTTGGAGCAGGACAGTGATTTATATTCTGTTCTGTGCAATACTGAAATACAAAGAAGGCTTCTTAAAGATAGTCTTATGAAGCTACCTCTTTTGTTTTTAGAGTCCATTGTCACATTAGACAACTAGAAGGGAGCTCTAGACATAGAAAGAACTCACACATGTATTTCTCTGACATAAAATTACTTGCTAGTCTCATTAGGATGGCCTTATTGAAAATCAGAAGTTGGACTATATTACAGAGTGTAGCTTGTACCCTTAAGAAAAATGTGTATTTATGATGTGCCAGAGAGAAAAGTTGTGCATAGATTGCTTGAAGAACTACTAAGAACAATAACAACAAAAAACTCCTTAGAACATTGTTTTTTTATTTTATTATTATTATTTTTTATTTGTTAAACATGGCCTTACAGTTAGGACGGATTCATCATCAAACAATCAAGAACAAAAGTATAATGACAGAACAAGCCAAGGCTGGTGCCATTCCATGATTTCCCCTCTTGGGTTCTCCATGGTTCCATCTTTCCCCGTACTTAAACCCCAAGTTAATTGGACTTCTCATGGAAGTCGGAGGTTCCCCTCTGATTGGATTCCCACATACTACCTCCCTCTGAACTCCTTGATATCCTTCCTTTTCCCTAACGACCTCCTTGCCCTGCTCCCTGCATCCCCCCAGCAACTTGGGCAAGGTTCCCCATGATCGTGTAAAAATTCATACATGATGAGGCAGTTGTTAGGTTAGCTATCTATCATACTGTTTCTGATTGTATTCTAGCTTCCACAAATGAGCGAAAACATTCAGTCCTGAGACTCTGAGATTGGGATACTTCACTTAGCATAAATTTTCCATCTCCATCCACTTGGCTGCAAATGCCATAATATTGTTTTCTCTGATAGCTGAATAGTATTCCATTGTATATATGTACCAAATTTTTGAATCCACTCATCAAGTGAGGGTCATCTGGGTTGGTTCCATAATTTAGCTATAGTAAATTGAGCTGCTATAAACATTGAAGAAGCTGTATCTTGATAATATGCCAATACTAGCTCTTTTGGGAAGATACCCAGGAGTGGGATAGCTGGGTCAAAAGGAGGTTCAGGCCCTAATTTTTTGGGAGTCTCCACACTACTTTCCAAAGTGGTTGTACCAGTTTGCAGTCCCACCAGCAATGTAACAGTGTTCCTCTTTTCCCACAGCCCCTCCAGCATCTGTCGTTGTTTGTATTCTTCATTTTTGCCAGTCTGACCGGGATGAGGTGGAATTTCAGTGAAGTTTTGATTTGCATTTCTCTTATTGCTAGTGATGTACAGCATCTTCTCATATGCTTATGGGCTTTTTGGACTTCCTCCATTGAGCAGTTTCTTTTTAGTTCCATAGCCCATTTATTAATTGGATTATTTTTGATTTTGGTGTTTAGTTTTTTGAGTTCTTTGTATATTCTGGATATTAGCCCTCTGTCCGA